>JAFBJT010107993.1:60966-150012 GCA_016785325.1 Chascanopsetta lugubris | reverse complement strand
TATTATTATTATTATTATTATTATTATTATTATTATTATTATTATTATTATTATTATTATTATCATTATTATCATCATCATCATCATCATTATTATTATTATTATTATATTGACAAAATTTTTATTCTCAAATTTACTTAAAAGTGCAGTGTGTACAATTTTTGTCATTTTTCTCATACATTTATAATCACCTAAATGTTTTAATTTTTCTCATTAAATGAGCCCATTCATGTATATTTACATGAGGACATCTCTCTGGATGCTCACATTTAGGTCACGACCCACAAGTTGAGAATCACTGCATTGAAAGACCTTTTACATGGGACTTTCATTCATACATTGATTCGATGTCAAGTCAGAGCGGTTCTTTGGTAAACATCAGTGCTTTTTTCTCCCAATCAAGAAAATGGATCTTGAAAGTGTGTGATGTTCTCACCAGCCACATGACCTACATTGCATCACACTCCTTCTGCACTCATATGCACACACTTCATACCACTGGGCTTGGAGAGCTAAGTCCAATGTGCTCAGGGAAGATAACCAGTTCCACAACGGCCCACTCAGCTTCCTGCCTGCCAAATTAATCTTACTTGCCAATACGTTTCAAGCCACCATGTTTGATAATTGTCGAGGATTAATAGACAGCGGAGAACCACTGCGCTAATTACAAAAAAAACGCAAAAACAACATTTTTGTGCAAAATCCCCAGAGTCAAATTCCCATCTTTTCTCTCTTCACCTCCAGGGGAGCCAGCGAAAGGTGGAACAGTAGGAATCTCGTGGCGTTACATATCAGGACTCTTGAGTGTTGCAGCTTACGCAATGAAAATGACACAAATCTGCAACAAAAAGAAGGCTCTCACGATTCACCTTTGTGCCATCAAGCCAAATGGAGCGTGAACATGAAGGCGAGATTAAGTGCGGAGAGTGAGGTAGAGAAAAAATAGGAAGGAGCTAAAACATAATCACTTAAGATGATTTCCAGATGACGGCTGGATGATGAAAGAGCGGAGGGGAGCGAGAGGAGAGCGAACACAGGATGGATGCTGAGGCTTTGAAAAATCAGTCGGGGAGAATGCGGAGCTGTCTGCAGGGAGCGAGCATGTGTGTGTGTGTGTGTGTGTGTGTGTGTGTGTGTGTGAGGCTTGACTTGTTCACTCATCACTGCTCAGTCGGGTGTGGGTGAGGTTAAGCTTTGACTGTGAAGTGAGAAAAACAACATGTATTTCCAAATACCCCGGTGAAATCATCAGCAAGTGGTTGATTCCCCTTCGTCTGATACACAGCGCTGCTATCAAACATTCATTTATGTAAACAAAGACACCTCATCGCAACCATGCATGCATGAGATATAGGAATGTAAACAAAATCACTTCCCGGGACCTCTCAGCTACAAATAGATCCAATCTGTTACCAAACACACTCTCATGGTCAAGTAAAGGTAATCTAATATTCATGAAATGACCTCATAATAACATTAGTGTAGACATCTATGGCCAAGCCATGCTGTAATAACACTTTTTACCACTAGAGTGAATCACGAGCCACTATAGTACATCTCATCCACACCACATGCCGTTCACTCTGCTTCAAAGGACACATCACCATCACACATACTTATATCACTTGTTGTCGGAGTTAAACATTTCAGAAAAATTCACAGTCCCTGAAATAGGAAAAGGTAAGCTGTCTGCCGGTACATTGAGGTGAGCCATGTGAAACAACGGTCCAATCACAGGCAAGAACTGACAGAGGAGTGGAGAGAGGAGTTCGGGATCAGTTTTCAAAGAGTGTGCCGCTGAGTCTGTTGGAAATGTTTGTGGATTCTGTGTCATACTCTTGCTGGTGCGAGTGTGTATGTATGTGTGTGTGTGTGTGTGTGCTTGTTAGTTAGTGTTAGTGATTGCATTAGAGTGTGTTTACAATTGTAATCAGACGACCATGTAGAGGCACAAAACCATGTAGAGACAAAATGGCATGTCCCCATTTTAGTAAGTAACATAATGTTTTTTTTGTTATTTTAATACAGGAACACAATATACACCTGTTCTGTGTGAAAGGTAACCTTAAATGACTTCTGTTGCGGGGGGGGGGCGGGGGGGGGGTTACAGACAACAACAATGCTGCTGTTTATTACACACTCATTGACGGGAACGTTGCAAATTGGCACTCAGTGTCTAAAAGGTTGTCGACCCCTGGTTTGGAGGATTTACCGTCTCACACAAAATTGCCCTCTGCTGTTGATAAATGGAACAACCCATCAAACCGATATCATTAGTCTCATCTGACAACAGCATTCAATCTACATCATAGGTTTCATATTATATCACATGGGGGATACAACAGGCGTGAGTGAGATAAAGTGAGCGAGAGAGAAAAATGGAATGAAGAGGAGAGAGAGAAATGGCAGCAGAGATGAAAAGTCAACTGGATGGTACCACCGGGGGCTGACAAACTTTTTAGCTTTGACTGCTGCTGCCCTCCAGAGACGGCAGTAAACAGCTGTCTAATCCTTCTTCTTCAATCAACCATCCCTCTCGCCTTCTCCCCCTCTCTTCCTTTCCTTCCTTTTTATCCCCTCCCCCTTTCATCCACCCACTGTGCTCCCTGCCTTTCTCCTCCTGAGCTCGAGGGCTGACAGGGCTTTGTTTTTGGCCAAGACAACAATGGTCTGCACCTTGGCACAGACATGACGCACTCGAATATGCACACACACACACACACACACACACACACACACACACGCACACACAAAGATGCGCACACTGCCTTCATCTGAGGATGATGTGTGCACAAGTGCAAATGTGTGTAAAACCGGGTCACCAGTACGAACCAAAGGGGCTGTGTGACTGTGTGACTGTGTGTGTGTGTGTGTGTGTGTGTGTGTGTGTGTTTACGTACATTGCTCCTCCTCCTCGCTGCTCGAGCAGAGCGACTGACAAACACAGACCTGTTAGTCTGTGTTTGTTTCCTTTTGAACCGGTTTCCGTCGAGCCCACTTTTGCGCTGCTCATACATTATTGCAAAGCAGCAGACGCCGCGCGGCTCTTTGGTGGAGCGTTAACTCAGCTGTCTTCTTACAGTAAGGGAAGTCGTCCAAGCAGCACTGTAATTTCATAGTCTTGTCGTGGCAATGATTAATCAATTATTCACTCTGCCTCCTTTATTGCATTACCACGAGAGGAAATGGGAGCGGCAAGAGGCAGCTCGGCAGCAGTTAGTGTTGTATACATAAACACGGCTACACACGCATATCCTCGGTGCTGAGAGGCTTGCTTTTTTGTTACCGTATCATTGAAATGATCTGGAAATACCAAGGAATTACCAGTGAGCCAAGCAGAACTGTGATTAAACACAAAAATGACCAAGGCCGACACTCCATCTCGTCCTGTCGAAGCAGTGCTTCCCATTCGATTTATGGAGCGTGGCAGTCAGCCATATTCACACAGTCAAATGATGGATCAATGATCATACTACTGATTTCCAAGTCTGTGAATGTTCAGCGTGTAATATATAGGTCAATCAAAATACAAATGAACCTTTAATGTGTGTGAATTCACCTGAACATACACATCATTGATTCCATCAAACACGTCCTTCATAATTACACCAGGTTCACTCTGCAGAGGTCTCTGTGTAGCATCACCATGTTTTTACCGTGGCTCAGAATGGACAAACACCATTCGAAATAATAACAAACGTCTGCACTTGGCCGCTGGTGTGCATCCAAGTGGAGGGCTGATGTACTTCAGACACATTCTCCATCCTAAATCCTACAGACTGTACTTCAAGATTGGTGTTTTTGCTCTGTTGCTACTCTCAAGCCATCTATCAAAACGTTGTCACTGTCGGTGCAGACAGTCACATCTCTTAGTTGGTGACATGCAATGCTGACTCATACAAAACCTGGTCTGTGCACACACATCACTCAGAATGTATTTTAAGGAAGAGTAATCGAATATCCACACTAACGACAGAGATTCTGTCAATTGACCCATCGCTAAGTCCTGCCCTTGAGCGTCAGGGGCCAATCACATTCCTGGCAGCAACGAAATGGCTCCTGTTGCTCCATAGAAACACACTGGAAATGTCTGTTCTGCTCCAGTTTAACCGACCGTTATCACATCAAAACGTTGAAAGATCCGATCAGGTTTTGGATTTGCACCAGAAATCGACCAATTCCTTCCTGACCCACAATCAATCTCTGTGGGAGGTTTTCTCACATTTGAATCTCTCTGCGTGTCCTTTCAGATCCCCTTTGAATCAGTTTAGCTTTGAAGTGTTTTTTCGACCCAAAGACTGCCAAATGAAGTAGTGTTTTTAAAAAGAAAAGTGAAAGCCTGTTTTGGATTTTCCAGCTAGTTGAACAGGCCGTGATAGTTTTTGACACTAAAACCTTTAAACCTGCACTAATTTACTTCTCGGCTTCCAGTGGGAAAACACGGGAACATTCCAGTGTAGTCTCATAAAGCCAGTCGGGCACAAGTGCAACCAAACAGTGGTTATTTACACGTCCAGCTCACACCAACAGAGCCACCTGTATTGCATGTGTCCACTCCTCCCTCTCCTAAAGCCCTGTGGGAAATATGCGCCTCTGTCGCTGCTAAATGCTCCAATCATGTTCAGCAGTCAGTGCCTACACCTATACTTTAGCATTTGGATTCACTGTGAGGGGTAGATCGCACAATGACTCATCGAAAACGAGGGTGAAAACAGCCACTGCTGCGTCAGGGAAGCAATGACGGCAGACAGAACCCGCCAAAGAGCCGACAGACTGTGAGAGACACAGCGGAGAGAGACGACGCAGGTGATTTGGATCCGTGGAGCCGTCACCACTGATGTGGGCTTTTATGTACGCTCAGCTATTTTATATGCGACTGCGTGAAGAACGGCTTGGACCTGTGACCTCAGTCTGTCACACAATAATAAGGGAATGAATAACAAAAGACTAAGTTTAAGATTGAATGCGAATGAAGCTGAGGTCGATGACACTGTCTGCTTTCATCTGGCCTCTCCATGATGGGCCATGATTCCTCAATTCAGAGATCAATACCCCTTCAGTCAACTTGCAGAGGGGAACAGTACATTCTTACAGATGTAAATATAAATGACAAAAAAACAAATCTGGCTCCTATGGACACATGTAAAAGAGGTATTTGTTTTCTGTCAATGCTCCTAAATAAATGCCTCATCAGTTGTCTGGGCAGTCATCATGACATGTTGTTGTTCATGGCCAAATAAAGGGAAAGTGAACACTGATGTATTGAATAAATGTTGACAGTGTCCAACCAATCACATCAAAGTGAAGCAGCCAGCCAATCAGAGCAGACGGGATCAAAAGTCAAGAGTTTCAGACAGAGGCTGAAAACAGGAGCTGCAGCGATGGACGGTATGAGGGCAGCAATATGATATCAATATTATTAATATATTATGATATTAGATTTATTTTACATGTTTATGGGATGTGAACATTCAGGTATTGAATCTACGAATGATTAACATTATCAAGAGCAGACTAGTCTCATTTAAAAATGGGTGAATACACTTTTCTAATGATTATGGACGTGGAAAAAAAACTTGGAATGCACATGTGAGTGTAAGATGTGCACAATCTGGTATGTGTACAACATAAACAAGGATCAGTAGCACAAACCTGTGTTCTCAGGCTTGACAGAGGGTGGCAGTTAGCCAGGTGTGCATGTTTTGTGATGATGGAGAACAAAATGAATCGCAGGTTCCGTCTGTGTCAGATCCAAATCTTTATCCTTTTTGTTATGTGATTTCCACCCACAGTTCCCAGAGATTCCTTTCTGAGCTCTAAACTCTCATTAAAATTCCCCCTGGCCGGCCTGCTCTGTTCAATATGCTAATTAGAAATGACTAATGACTTTAGCAAGTGTTAAAAAATGAGCCTGTAATGGCCACATTACAATGGATTAGGAATTACAGAGGTTTAAATGAGAATGAAAATGGCCTCTAATTGTGGTGTGATTCTAAGACAAATCAGGGACGGAAAAGTAGTTTTCTGCTACACTGCCTTTTACTTCCTGCATCTCCGTGACTCCCTGTACCTCTTCTGACTGACGAGATTTTTTTCCCCTCCACCTTATCCAGGAAATAAAATAAGAGTGACCATGGCTGGCAAAAAGGAAGGAAAGACCGACAGACAGCAGCTGGACACAGGAGTGTAGGAGTGTAGGTCTGTATGGCCACAGAGTCATGGCCAGGATGTGCTGACTAATTGGCCACTGCTGCTGCTGCCGGAAATGCCCTCAGCAACAACAGCCAGGGCTCAGTAGATGTGAAAGTTATGACGGAGTTGTGAAAAAAACATCAACCACTGTAACACCAGGGCATCATTTGAAACAACAGCACATCGGAGAGCTTTCACTTATCATCACAGAGGCACAGAGGAGGGGATATGACACCGAGACACTGGGATCAACAAGTTCAACAAGTTCAACAAGTTCAACACTTCGGCTTACAGCCTCTATTTCCTCCATATAACAAAAGCAGAACAGCAGAAAGCTGAGGTGTGTAAGATTTTGGTCATTTTTGTCACTTCTAAAAATATTACAAAACGATTGCATACTGTTTATGCATACTGAATTTATAACCACCTAAATGTATTATTTTTTTCCCACCACCTTTAAACGAGCCCATTAATGTATATTTACATAAGGAGCGGGTCCTCTCTATGGAACACGCAACTTCACCTCTAGAGGTCACGAAATCCTACAGACTGCACCTTTAACTCATGCTTCCCAGCCCTGTGTGCACATATTTGCTGAGTTAAAGTATATCACAGGCCTATTGTAAGTATATTAAGCATGTCTTTTACTATGCCGTCGCTGCTTGTAAATGTTACGAATGGATACAAAGTTTCATTAAGCCTCTCCAATTCCCTTCAGCCTCTTGAGCAGAAGACAGCGTGTTAAAAACATGCATAATAATCACGCTCATGTCAGAGTAATTAACCAGAATATATTTACCTTTTTATGAAATATAGGTCACTGATTCTGTAGCCATGGGCAAACGGAGCAACCCAGGCTCAAAGGAGACTCACAATATGGGTTTGATGTGCAACACATGGTGCATTTGTGCACTCTCAGCCCACAGGCTGTTCATAAAGATGGATGATGTGTCTCCACTTACTCCCACTGTCTAAAATGGAGCCAGTCTTGTTGATGTCTGAGTTTGACCAATTTTGGTCGGCTCAGTTATATAACATCTTATCAGCAAATAAATGCACTTAGACGTATATCTGTGTGAAGATATAATTGAGCTGTCATATAAACTGTTACTGTCAATGGATTTTACATTTACATTTATGAGATTATTTTGTTCAAATCAAGTAGAGTAAATAAAGGAATGGTAACCACTTACATCCACGACAGAAGAAGAACTAAGCCAGGAAACCTACCAGGTTCTCAATGGTATAATGACATTTAGCTTGTGCATTTATATCGTTAACCACCATTGCCATTTTATTCAAACATAACTTGATAATTAGCATTAAAGGTGCAGTGTGTAAGATTTTGGTCATTTTTTTTTCTATTGGTACAAAGAATATTACAGAACAATGACATCCTGACATTTTCATAGTCACCTCAATGTATTATGTTTTCTTATTACCCTGACATGGGGCCGTCATGTTTTTACAGTAGCCCAGAGAGGACATACTAAACATGTTTTGAACTTTAATGGCAACTATGCACAGAAGGGTGAGGGTGAGGTGATGGACACAACATACAACTTTACCACTAGATGTCACCAGCTCTCTCACACTGCACCTCTAAAGAAAAACACCAGCTTTCATGATCAGTCTTTAGAGCATCGAAGGGGCTCATGAAAACTGCAGTCAGCCAGCCAGCAGGGGGCTTCAGTTTTTGGGGAACAGTCATTTCATTCATTTTGATCAAGATCTTAAAGACTTGGTGATGACCAAACAGAAAACCTAAAAGGTGTAAATATTACATATAGTGTCTTGAAACTTTGTTTTTTGATTTCCTTTCACTTTCAACCGGGATAATATTTCTGTCAGTGCACAATGGACTGTGGGGGATCAGTGTCTTGGCCACTGAAACAGCAATATGTCTCAATGTGGATTCAAACTGACCACTTTCGATTCCAAAGGTGGTTACTCTATCCAGTGAGCCATGGCTGTCCACAAATGTGTTACGTTTGTAAATGACATCCTCTGATCCAAAAGACTGAGGGGAGATGGTGAACAAGACTGATGAATGCAGACAATTGATATTTAAAGGTGCAGTACACTTTTGTCAACAAGAATATATAGACGTTTTTACGAATGTATAATAACCTCAATGTATGACTTACTTTTTACATAACCCTGAAATGAGCCCATGTTTTTTTTTTTTGGACATAGTGGCATCTTTGCAGCTTGAATGACAAACCAGGGTTCTCCAACTACCATGGGTTCTCCTGCATGCACTGATGAGAGGGGTGAGGTGATGGATACAACATGGCACTTCACCAGTAGATGTCACCAAATCTTACACACTGCACCTTTAAGCAACAAGTCAGTGCAGAAACAATATAGAGTTCAGTGGAGTGTAAACCTCCATTGAAACATGTTTTTGTTCTTTGACTTTTTCATTGCTCCAACATAGCGATGAAGCAATTCCATGTCCCATTCTGCAGCCAGCCACTAGGTGGAGTATTTGATGCTTTGACTTCACTTTTTGGGAGCTGTCATGTCACCTAACAGCATTTGGTCATGACGCTTAAAGGACGTTTTGCACCGATCCGACCCTGTGGTTGTAGCTCCCCATCACCTCACACCATCTTAACATAGCTGAGGGAGGCTCTTGGGGATGAAGATATGTTGTTGTCAATGTTGTTGCTAAGCGATGTCTTTCACTTGCCTGTGCTGGAGTTCTGTTGGTCTCAGGGTTTTTATGTTGGGTATATTTAGACCTTTTTCATCTCCAGGGCCAAACTGAGTCGAGTTAAAGCAACACAGCAAAGATCATTTCTTGAAGCTCCTTTCTTTCTTTCTCCTCCTGCTCCTCCTCCTCCTCCTATATCTGCCACTGAAGGTCAACAGTACCACACCATGGTAGGACAGGGTACCCTATATGATGCTAACATTGCTAGCAGACTCCCACAAACACAGGAGGCGGGCAATCCCAATCATTCAAATGCTCAATAGAGACAGAGAATCCGACAAAGGTATTCAGGATTTAGAAAGCAATGGGAAGCAATCAATGTTTGCGATGCGGCAACATTAACCCTCAAATCTGCGGGCCGTCCACGTGTTGGCCAGATGATATCATGGCCCCTCTCTTAGCCTCACGTAACCTGAGGTAAGTCATTGGTGGCGAGCTGCGAGCGCGCGCTTACGATGCGCCCACACACATACGCACAGCCTCTTAGTCACTCCGGCGAAGAAAAACAGGCGTCCAAACACAGATACATCACAGCTGTTCGCCGAGGAATCAATAACCATCGGCCGACACGCAAACTGACTTATGGCGCTTTCAATCTGGCCGCATGGCGACGCCGAGGTGACACGCATGTGCGCTCAAGTGCGGTTTTAATAGACCAGAGACACTTGACGTGGAGCCGTCACGCTCTGAAAGAAAAATCTGTCTCTTTACGGTTGCCATGGCAGCACACTCTGCACTCCAAACAGTGCGGCTGAGCCGAGAGGGACTTTTAGTCATCTCACTCCTCCCCCTCATCTCCCTCCACTCCGTGTTCACGACTAAAGGGCCGAGTGTCCCTATAGCAGCATAGATTAGCCATCACCATCGGAATGCTCTCATTATGTCTCCATTCCACTTCCTTATCTTGTCCGTCAAACCAGTGGAATGGTTTCCTGGCGGGTCTCCGGCCCGGTGTATAATTCATGGACGTTCGCAAAACATCACAGCTTGATAACAACAGAAACCTTCATTGCTCTGGAAACATGTGTGCGGCTCTTTGTGACTGTGTTTTAAATGCAGATTTGACAGAGTGTGCGCCTCTGAGGGGATGGTGTGTCTGTCTGTGTACAAAGTGTGATACCCCAGTGAAATCCTCGGCGGGTGTGTGTGTGTGTGTGTGTGTGTGTGTGTGTGTGTGTGTGGAGGTGTGTGTGTTTGTGCGTGCGTGCCTTTGCATGTATGATCAAAAGTTGCCTTCATGCCATTTCCAGATAAATAAAACATAAGTGTTGCTGTGAACTAAAATGAACCACCACTTTATGAATAAAACATTTTCTCCAACCAAGTCTTCCCCAACTGCTTTGACAGCAACTCACTAACTTCAGAATTATGTAACTTGCTGGTGTAAAACAAAACGTCATTTCTCGTTGGTAAGATGAATGATGGCAGCGTTGTACCTAATTAATTCCTGTACCAGATCAATGATGATTTAGACAAAAGGATCTGCCGTGTTGGTCCTGTCCCGGTGGGCTCGATTAGCAGCAGATGCTTCCATCTGATCATACAGCTCATCAAACAACATCGCATTTTATGTATCATGAAGTTTACGATGCCAGGTTTGGCTGTGTGGATGACAGTTTGTTTTTTCACTCCAGAGATAAAACAAGTACAAAGCGCTGAGCGAATCCTGGGTAAAAGGAGGAGAAGCATATGATACGCGATGGTGAGCATCTCAAAAAGATGGAAACAGCTGGCAGGAGGAAGAAGGACACAAACTCAAATAGTACCTGTAGTAGCAGTGCCAAGATTTACATGAAAATAAGACGCAGGATTTGCATATTTTACTTCTTAAACACCACATTAAGCTATTATTCGTCCATATCTGAGAGCATCGTGCAGCTGGTGGTTTCCATTCCCTTTAAGTAGGTAATGAACATTAAGCCGAAAAAAAAAGAAGTGATAGCATTATCGAGATAAATTCTCTCCCACAGTGAACATTCTGTTGTCTTTATTTGTCCATTACCACCCAGCACTAATGAAGTACCGAGCGGGGACCATTGTGAAAGCTCTGCGGTGTTGTGTTCAAGGACACTCTGACATAAAATGATATCACAGATTCTCTCTCAGCGTCTGTGCCGAACAGCACGACCATCAGCCGACACTGTAATTATTATACGGACTGCTGCGCATGCACTTCACGTCGAGAGGCTCGTTTAGATATACAGTCCTTGTATATGTGGGAAAATACACTGAGCCTCTGGTGACAGTGGTGAAACACATTGGCCGCAAGCACGTAATGTTTTGGCATGACCCTTTAACTGAAGTCATGGCCACTTATCATTACGTTGTAGCCACAGGTGAATTGTCTCCTTCCCACACATGATGATCTTGTGGCCACACGGTGTTTTTTACATGATTCCACCAGAGGGTCCATGTAGAAAGAGACATTTTTCTAATAATGTTGCCATGACTCGCCTCATTCTTCCAAGCACTCGTTACATTAGCATAGGAAGAACTATATCCACTAGAGGGCAGCACAGGGTCAAGAGTTTCTCACAAGAGACATGTTGACATGGAGGAGGTTGAGATAATGTCGCCTCTTCAGGGTGAACGAGGGTGAAGTGAAAAACATGAATACATGTGGTTTCTGAACCACTAACGACATCTTGCCACAAAACTCTTTGCTCATGTCCTTTAATCATCTCGATTGACCTATTGCTTAGGCCCGCCCTTGAGCATCAGGGGCCAATCACATTCCTCACACTACCGCAATACACGTGAATATCAACATGGATGTTTACATTTGTTCTAGATAAGGCAACTATTTTATGTTGGGGATGTCATATATAACAATCAGGCTATGTGACGCGGCTAACACTGTTAGCATCATCGAGTTAGCTTTGCCTTTTTTCTTCAAAATATTTTTGCTCTTTTGCAACAGAACATCCCGGTTGGATTCAGAATCGTACAAAAGAAGCCCACGCGACTGAATCGTTAGTTTTGCACAGCTGACCAATTGTTTGTCCGGGTGGGCCGAGGGGCGGGGTTTGGCGATAAGTAAATTGAAATTTTAGCTACACTGCATGTCATGATTTGGAGATACTGTTCTATTTTGTCCTTCTTTTTAGGAGATGTACTGATGAAAAGAACAGACTTATGCTTTTTAAAGTTTTCTATATAATTAGGTTGTTTTACTGGAAATCTGCACCCTTGTGTTGAATACATGGAAATACATTTCTTTAGAAGAGATGTCACAGCAGCCATGCAATATATTTGAGACAATATTTAAACGCACAGCTGCTCTGAATGTTATAACACATTCAGTTACATATATTAACTTATATTTACTTATACATGCACAGTTTGACTTAAACCAATGTGTGGTGTTCATAGTAACTTCTGGTGGCACAAAAGTTCAAAGTCAATTTGAAGAAGACCTGAGGAGAGGAGTTTCACAACATGCTGGAAATGACTTTGGTTTCCATGGCAATGAATGCACCTCCAGCTCATTCACACATGGACACAGAGCTATCCAGATTAAAGGTATCCATCCAACATCGAGCACCAATGATGATTAAACATGTGTTTGTGTCCTCTACTGTTTCACTCCTCAAAAATAAAAAAAACATGACAGTGTGACAAAAAACTTTTTGAGAAACACTGTCTCTCCCCAGGTGACCATAACACACCACACACACAACCCAATTAGAGAACAATTCTGACCGCCAGACTGAGAAATTGCTGCTGTGGCAGCAGGGTGTGAGTGACAGAGCTGATTTATTTCAGTCTCCAATCATGTAACAGCAGCAATCGAGGCACCGAGGAGAGGAGACGACTCCATGGGGCCGTGGAGTTCAAACACACACAGACGCAGCAACATGGAAGAACACGTTCTCCGGAGAAACATCGTGAACCCACGCCCTTTTTGCGTAATCTCTCCCCCCGACGATGGAGGGTTCCCACTGTGCAAGCTTCGGGCGGAAATTGAAAGTCCGGTCGAAACCCACAAGGTCATGTTTGACACAGGTTGGTGCTATAATAATACATGAAGTCAGCTCCTCTGCTCGGGTGCTGGGAAAGTCAGTCTCGCCACCTTTTCGATGCATATTTGCTTCACAGTGAAATGATATTTCCAGAGTCACAGGGAAGCATTAGAAATGTAGAGCATCAAAAGACATCTTTCAATATGAGCTTGAGGTGCGATAATAGGTGAGGATGCAATTAGCAATTTGGATTCTGACGAGTAACTGTGCTGAGAGTGTGATGGTTAGACACCATCACTGGGAAGCTGGAAGTGTGTGTGTGTGTGTGTGTGTGTGTGTGTGTGTGTGTGTGTGTGTGTGTGTGTGTGTGTGTGTGTGTGTGCATCTCGTGAATGAGAAGTAGTGTATGTCACGTCACTTCCTTAACCAACAGTTAAAGCAAAAAATAGATTAAAGGTGCAGTGTGTACGATTTTGGTCAGTTTTTGTCACTTCTACCTGAAGAATCACAAAACAATTACATAAAGCCATTTTTACAAATGTATAATCACCCCAATGTATGACTTACCCTAAAATTAGCCCTGTAATGTATATTTTCATGAGGAGTGGCTCCACCCTATGGGGCCCGCCATATTTCTACAGCAGCCCAGAGCGGACATACTAAACATCTTTTGAGCTTTAATGACAACTGAAGTTGACCATAGGTTCTCCTGCATGTTCAAATGGGAAGGGTGAGGTGATGGATACAACATCCAACTGCGCCAGTAGATGTCACCAAATCTTACACACTGCACCTTTAAAGATTTGATTATTTGATTGAGGAAAATAGTAAAGTAAAGTAATCAAATAATATTATCAACAAATACAATATATTAATCAATCAATCGTGTGTGTGTGTGTGTGTGTGTGTGTGTGTGTGCACATCGAGGCCATGACATGCAGACATTGGAAAAGAGAAAGGAAGGAGAGCAGAGGGGGAAGACTGAAACGTTATGAGAGGAAGTAAATGTGTGGATGGATGGAGGAGGTGGTGATGGTGGTGTGTGTGTGTGTGTGTGTGTGTGTGTGTGTGTGTGTGTGTGTGTGTGTGGTGTTGATCTCGGAGTGCACCTGTCTGCAGAGATAAACACAGGGAGGGTCCAAATGCACGGACTGGGGCTTATGGGAGGCCCTGACTGACAGTGCTGACATTTAGAAAGAGCATGGTAAACAAAGTCTCAGCGAGGAAAAACAGCAAGGGGAGAGGAGACACACACATTTACCTACTGTACACATTAATGTATCACATCAGAGTGTGAATGCATGATGGCTGTGAACACACACACACACACACACACACACACACACACACACACGATGCAGAGATACCTTTCAACCACTCAAGATATCAGATGTCGCCATGACGCAGAAACAGGAAAATGGCATTAAGTGCTTTCTTTTAATAGAAGCAGCTCATACGCTCACACATGTGCATGCACACGCGTACATGCTCATCCAGGCAGACAGGGAAATTAAACACAGCTCCAGATTAATCCAGGACAGGGTGGATTATCACTGTTGTTCCTCCTCAATAAATGGAGGAGCATTAATGGGTGAAGCGCATGAAGCCGCTTTCCTTCCAGCTGACGGCTCACGACAGTGGTAATGTATCATGGTAATGATGATGTTGATATTTGAGTTATAAGCACATGCTCATCATTTTCATGCACCTGAAATTCACAACTGCTTCATTATAAATTCTGGAATATCACGACAAAACATAAACCAATGGAGGGAGACAAAGAGACCAATCTTACGTTTCGAACATACCAATTCCAAAGATCAGTCACAACAGGAGGAGAGACAATAGCCAGAGGTTAGCAAACAACAGATGTTGTGGTCAACACAGCTGTCCTCCCAGTGCCGTCTCCTCCACCCAGCCTTATCCAGCAGTAACTGGTTCTATTTCTTCAAAGCATTGCCTGCTATCCAGGGTGAGTACTTTTGGTACCTTTTGTTAGTTCCACTTCTCCGGAGATGTCTGCAGACAGGCCGCTAAGATTAGCGGCATCTGTTTCAGAGGACTAGTCTGTGCACGCTTCAACTTCATAACAACCCAGTGTTGTTCAAAACTTAAGATGTTTTTAAGATCTGTTTTTGGAAAGTAAATGCATGAAGAAATTTGACAGGAAGAACTCACTGGTACCAATGTTGGTTAGAACCATGGAAAGTACTCAGTTGGGTTTGCGACGCTACTGCTCTTGCGAACATTTGCAGAATGATAGACTGTGTCAGTTTTGGAAATTAGAGCATCATGAATACATTTTATTTTTGCAATTTCATTGAGCAGTAGCTTTTATCCAAAGCAACATACATCAGAGGGAGGATGGAGAGGCTGGGAATTCAACCCGCGATTTCATGCGCACAAGGCACATGGTCTATCACTGAGCTTTTAGGATTATCAACACAGACACACTGTCCTTCCATAGCAACTTCCATAGCGACAACAAGCACCTCACCACTGAAACCAACATCTCAACTGTCTCCTACTTACATCAGACAAAGCATGAGTAAAAAAAAACATCACGTGTCCCTTTAAATCCAGCAGAGGAGCTGAGCGCCCGCTCCAGGAGCCGCACCGACCTGCCGCTCGGTGTGTGTGAATATCCGCTGTGCTAACTGGAGCATCTAGGTCACCCAAATTTTTCAAGGGGAAGGATGTTTGCTTCAGGGCAGAATTTAGTGAGGTGAAACATTTGCTGTGTGGGTTTTCAAGACATCAGGCGCACTCCACCGTGCTGATTGCTACGCTGAGGACTGCTGCACACCATAAACCTGTTCTTTGCTTTTTTTTTTATAAGGCACCACACTGAGTGCAAGGCACAGACAAGGAACAGTGCGAATAACCTTGAGAGGACACCCAAATACAAAAGTGCCAGGAAGTGTCTGGGAACTACTAAAAACTGCTGCTGTTACCGGGCAGACAAATCTCATTATAATCTTTAGAGCACGTCACATCTCTGTGTCATAGTAGGTAAATAGGCCAAACGTCTTGTTACAGTTATTAGGGCAATGATGAAATGTGCCCCACTACTGGTTAAAATCTGCAGCAGGTGGAATCAGTAATTTTACTGATCTATTTCTGTCCAATTAAAGGTGCAGTGTGTACGATTTCTGGTACATTTTCATCACTTCTATTGGTAGAATTAGAATTACATCACAACTATACATTGACATTATAAAAAATATATAATCACCTAAATGTATGACCTGCTATTTAGATTTCTCTAAAAAGAGGCCTTTAACAAGTGTTTACATCAGGAGTGGGTTCACCCTACAGGTGCCGCCATGTTTTTACAATTGCCCATAGTGGACTGACTAAACATCTTTTGAGCTCTAACGACAACAGAGGTCTACCATAGGTTCTCCTGCATCCCTGAATCGGAGGGGTGAAATAATGGATACATGTCACCAAATCTTACACACTATACCTTTCAGCTCTTAGTGAAAGGTCTTGCATCAAGAGGATGTGCTCCCTTCAGGCAAAACAAATGCAGCTATGTGCCTAGTGTGTGTGTATAGTCATGCAATGGGAATAATGCATGTGTGCATTAGAGGAAAAAACATGGAGGAGCAGGGTGACATTCTCTCATCTGTTAGGTCTACAAGGAAATCAATAGTTATACTGGAGGTGTATTTTCTGAACAGTGAGACAGTAGCCATCACCCTGCGTGAGGCGCTGCCGGGTCTCCGAGCAGAAAATGTAAATATCAAAGAAAGGTCTGTGGGAGTGGGCTTTCCGGCACCTACAGCATGAACCGCTGAGCACCTATGTGTGGCACACAGGCCTGTGGGTGCACAAGGAGATTTTCTCCCCCCTGATATTTGTGCAAGGTAAGAGCAAAGTGGAAATACATTCTGTAAATGTCACACCATAGAAGCCGCGATAAAAATCGAGTGTCGTGCGTCGCTTTAATTTCTTTAACCTTCAGCCGCTCAATCAGAGGAGGCTGACTGAGGTCTGCTGATATTTCTCAGCTGCACACTTGGACACCAGTAAACACTTTCAGCTTCACAACACAAACACGTCTCCCTGTGTTGGAAATGATTGGCACCTGTGTAAGTTCACCTTGTGATTAAAAAAAAAAAAAACTTGATAGGAATGATCCATTAATAATCATTTCAGTTTATTTTCTCTGAATTAAAAAGGTCCCCAATAAAATGCAGGTGGAGTAAACATGGATTATAACTAATGCTAAAAAGGCTATAAATGATGTATCTACGGATATAATATTTTCAGAGAGCTACAATCTGACACTGATGAGAGATCATTTAATTCCCACATTGTTAGCAATTAAATATGGAGTTAATGCCACCTACTTTCTTTGCAAACTTTAAGTTACTCAATTGTGGTTCAATCATATTAAAGTTCCTTATGTTTACAACTTAATTTTAAGCAGGGGTGTCAAACTAATTTTATTTTAGGGGCCACATACATGACATAAAACCTCCTCTTCTTCTCTCCATTTCACCATTTCTAATTCCAAGTGACACAGGCTCCCCCTTGTGTCCTGGCATAGTAAGTTCACATCAATAAACCAACATCTCAACATCCTCTCTGTGATTTTCACGCTTTGCAAACTCATTCTGCCCAGATCGGACCCTCAAGCGGGTTGGTTCTGGCCCCAGGGCTGTATGTTTGACACCCCTGATTTATAGCAAGTGCACATTGAGGTGGTTTCAGTGAACAGTTTCTAAAACCATTGATGAAAACAGTTGTCTGCAGCCTTTGCGACCCCGTACTAAACGAGCCCTGTCATTCTACTGCAAACTGTTTCCAGGCTTCATGCTAACCTTAACTGACCAACGGCTAACGTTATAATCCTTCGCTAACAACCTAATCAGGCTTCATATAGCATACATGCGTCAGTTATATTCATCTAAACCACAAACTGCATCAAATAATGCACAACACAACATAATGCAAAGTGAAAGACGCAAAAGTGAAGCCATGGGACAAGAATATATAATCTGAACATTATCCAACGATTGACTGACTATTTCTTTCCAACCTGTTCAAATGTTTAATTAGGTTTAATTGAAGTTTAGGTTTAATTCAGCTGAGTATTTATAAAGGAAAGGCCACTTTTCACTTTCTGATCCAAACCAAAGCAACAGTTTCAGCCTCTCCATCCTCGCTGCATATACACCACCGGGTAGATACATGAGGTTCACTCTCACCACCGCACTGCAAGTATACATAATGCAAACGCAGCTTAATGTTTAAAGAGACAAGCGGCTCAGTGTCTTCCCATGACCTAACCTGTCTGTGCTGGTTCAGAGCTTCCAGTGATCAGACTGATATTATCCTCTCATCTCATCCTGCCGGTCCCTTTGGAAAGCTCCAAACGTCGACCTCCATGTCTCTAATTTCAGACACTTAATGAGATTTTTAATTGGTGACCTTTGGAGGACGGTTTCATTCCACAGCTCATGAGAGCACTCGAGGGGAGCTGAGCCACACCATGCAGTGCTCACGCCAGGATCCCTCATGACAACCTCCTGCTCTAATATTCGCCTGCATCCACAAGTACAGATGGGTGGACAAACACAACAGGTTGGGAGGAAGGTGGCTAAGCTAATGGAGAGGATGGTGAGTGGGTAGGTAGGGAGGTAGGTAGGTAACTAGGTAGGTGGGGTAGTTGGGTAGACAGGTTCATAACTCGGTAGGTAGGTTAGTTAGGTAGACAGGTGTGTTGATAGGTGTGCAGGTGAATAGGTAGGTGGGTTGGTCACGTAGAATGGTATGTTGATAGGTAGGTAACTAAGTGGGCAGTTGGTTAGGTAGACAGGTGTGTTGATAGGTGTGCAGGTGAATAGGTAGGTGGGTTGGTTACGTAGAATGGTATGTTGATAGGTAGGTAACTAGGTGGGCAGTTGGTTAGGTAGACAGGTGTGTTGATAGGTAGGTAGGTGAATGGGTAGGTGGGTTGGTTAAGTAGAATGGCATGTTGCTAAGTAGGTAGCTCGGTATGTTGATAGATAGGTAGGTGCATCACACCGGCTCTCCTGGTTGGTGGGTTAGTTAGGTAGATTGGTGGGTGTTTACGTAGATAGGTAGAAAGGTGGGTGGCTAGGTGAGTAGCCATGTAGGTGGTTTGGAAAGTAGGTAGGAGGGTAGGTTAGTAGGTCGCTTAGTAGGTCGGTTATTCGGTCAGTGGGTGAATGGTTATCAGGATGGATGGACGAATGGATGTGGGCTTCGAAAGGACCATGTCCTCTTCAGACCACAACATTACGAGTCTGGAGAAGAGAATTCAAAAGACTGAGCATGAAAACACAGCAGTCGGCTGCACGACCACAGCACGAGCTCCCTCTGCTGCTGTTCATGCAACTTTTATCACAGCTCTCTCTGACAAGCGCCGGGCAAAAACATAATCACACTAAAAAGGCCCGACAGCTTGAAAGGCAAGAGCAACACATTATGCGGAAAGACATCGGTGGTGCAATAGACTGGACTTGAGGGGCAGCAGATGAAATGACTGGTCTTGGTTTCTTACCGTGGAGAGATGTCACATCCTTGCTGCATGAAGGCGCCCAGTGAAAACCACAGGGAGTTGAAGATGCCAAACTCATTGGTCTGCTCGGGACTCTGTTGGTTGGTGTTCTGCTGCGTCGGAGTCTGGCCCTGCTGGAGCCCATTAGAGGCGGCAGCCTGGGTGGGGGTCTGTGGCTCCCCCCCCTCCTCGTAGTCCTCGGCGTGCCACTCGTACGGGCTGAAGCGGCTGACAAGGAAGAGGACGACGCTGACGCCGATGTAGGCGAAGACGATGCACATCCAGATTTCGTACGCGAGCGGGTCGAGGAAGGAGAACACACCGGGCTTGGACTTGGTAGGTTTCTTGATCATGATGGAGATACCGAGGGACATGAAGGGCTTTGAGAAGTCGATGACTTCTTCACGGACCAGAGTGATGGTGAGCGGTGCCACGGCCACGTCCGCTTTCTGATGGAGGAAATCAGAGATGGACACGTGTGATACAGCATGAATCCATCATTCTGAGTTAACTGTGAAATCATATAGCACAGTTAAGTCAGTTATTCTGAAAATGACGTCATCATCAGCTGATCCCAGCTCAATTTGTTTAATGATGGGTGAAATAACTGCTCTCCATAACTGGGGCCGATTCATCTCTTTCGCCCCCTTGTGGCTGACAGTTGATAGTTGGTCTTTAACCCTGTGATGGTGGAGGGGGCCAGTGAAAGTACACTGTCATTTTTTTCTCAAAAAATGGATTCAGTCTTTTTTAGAAAATAAAAGTGAGGTGTAATGTTATTAATGACAGCTAATACTGACTTGCCATTGGTTAAACACTTCAACACATCAAACGACATGATAAGCGCATGGTTGTACCCGACTGTACCAGACAATTTGGCTTCATTCTTAAATGGGAGAAAGTGACAATACATCATCCATCTTTATTCAGTCTATACTGATTTATCATTGAAAGAATCATCACGATAGACCATAACATGTTGCAAGTAGCAAAACAAACACCGCTGACTACCGCCCAGATTTAAAGTGAAAATAATCCAACCCGGATCTCTGTCCACTCACCCCGTACACCAGTTCTCCCACCATGCCGTTCCACATCTTGGTTTCAGGGTCTCTGGCTCCGTACTTGCCGTCTGAAACGATCTTCAGTTTGTACTGATAGCCCACATGTTTGGCAATCTCCGCCGCCAGCTCCACGATGTAGCCCTCGTACTTATCGTTCCCCACAAGCTGTTCGTGGTTCTTCTTCAGCATCACGTATGGAGACTCCTGTCGGATGAGGAGGAGGACATCATGAATAATAACTCACACTCGATGATTCTACATCTCGAGTGGAAAAACATGTGTAAAGCCTTTGCTGATAGTTCAGTTTCTTGACACAAGCTGATGTGACTGTAAGGCATTAAGCTAATTACGACAGATTATAAAATTTTAGGATGTAATTATGTTTAATAAGACTGTGAACATTCTAGGAGTTTGCATTAATTTAGAGCAAAGTCTCCAAACACCTGTTCACAGCTAATGGCTTTGAAATAGAGATCTTTCGAGGGCCAACATATAATTGTTGGTGTGAGAGATTTGGAAGAAACGATAAGGTATCATTTTGGCTTTGTTCTTTGCAAGTGTGGAATGTAATTCAACTACAAAGCGTTCCTAAGTATGATCATTACAGCAGCGTCGCCACACTGAAAGGAGAGTTGATAACATGGAGCAGACTGGGTGGAAATGGACGACAAGGTTATTAAAGCCAGGAAGATCAAAGAGGAAGAAGCATGTGTGTGTGTGTGTGTATGAGAGTGTGTGTGTGTGTGTGTGTGTGTGTGTGTGTGTGTGTGTGTGTGTGTTACAGCCATGTAGACGGTGAAGCAGGCCGACCTCTGCTCCGGGGCCATGCTGTTCTTGTTATATCACACTGACATTTGTTCATATCACACTGATTGGGTGTCCTGAGAAATTACAGGTGTGGTGACATCTGGGGCCTGGCTTTTACTTCAAGAAAATAAATGATGCATTCTGTGCAGAGTTCTGCTTGGGCTCTATTGTCCACCTGCGGCGAGACCGGGCCCCTCAATTCCCACTGGTTGTTATGTGGCTACTTTTCCGCTAAGGCCGCGCTGAGCCGAGCAAATCCTGCCACTGTATTTCATCAGGGTGCGAGGACGAGGGCGAGGGGTGGGGGTGCTGGGGGTGGGGGCTGGCTCGGGGGGGTTCCCCCTGTATGATAGGGTTATCTGCGTTCTCCTGCTCCTCTTTATGGCTGAGGTGAAGGTGATCATTGTTACACATGGAAACACAAGGCCCGCTGGCACAGACGGATCGCCCCAGAGACCACGGTGGATCGCATCTACAGGCTGTGCAGCTGCACTCAGACACCCACGGTCGCATTATGAAAGCGGACGCACACACACACGCATGCACGCACACACACACACACACACACACACACACCCACACACACACACACAGACACATGAAAATATAGCAGGGCACACAGAGGGTCCTGCTGGACTCGGTCTCATTGACCCCAAACTGCTCCACTCAGATTCACCGTTACTCAACCGTGCTAAATATGCAATGGACACACACATGTAATTACACACTTTAAACACACACATCTTGTGTACAAACGGGCACGGACATGCAGGAAATACATGCAATAATAACATGTGTACAAAGTATACAGCAACAAAACTGGGACTCATATATCCACACTGACCCTAAAAGGTCCAGTGTGTAAGATTTAAGGGAATTTATTCCAATTTCAGTTGGCAGAAATTAAGTATGAAATAATTACACTTACACTTGATTATACGAATTGTTTTCACTAGAGGTGCAGTGTGTATGATTTCGGTCATTTTTGTCTCTTCTAAAAATATTACAAATCAATTATATGCTGAAATTTTCATGAATTTGTAATCACCTAAATTATTTTTCCCATTACCTTTAAATGAGCCCATGCATGCATGTTTACATGAGGAGGGCAATCATAGGTTCTCCTGCATGTTCAGAGGGGGGAGGGGGAGGTGATGGATACAACATGCAATGTCACCTCTAGATGTCACCAAATCTTACACACTGCACCTTTAAGTTACGTTAAGCTTCATCATTATTACTATTATTATCATGACGTGTCACACTATAATTTACAATATGTTTTTACAGTAGACTAGAATGGACAAACACCTTTTGGGTTTTAATGATATGCCAAGGCCACACCGGCTCTCCTGGTAGGGAAAGGGTATTCATCTGCAACATGAACCATCACCACTAGCTGTCACTACACCTTACTCTCTGTACCCTTCAAACATCATATTTAAAATAACTAAGTCTGGATTCTTATTTGGATCTGCACCCCTCGCACCTAATTTACAATGAAGATGACAGATAATATATCATAAAATATATATTTTACATTCAGTGATTATCATCCTCATTACGAATATTGAAAATGATCATCTATCTCAAAATGCCAGTTAAAAAAAGCCAAACCAAAATAAATCTGATCAGCATCAGCACCGACACCCTTTCCACACCTCGAGCTCCCACCATCTTCAACATAGACCTGACCCTTTAAGAAGGTGGTTAAGAGTAATGTGCACCAATGTGGGAGGGAAGTGATGTCATTGTGTGATTCGCTGTTGCCTCAAGTCAACAAACTATTCATTCACAACTAAAAGCTAAGAGGGAGTTGATCCATAAGCCTCTTGTCGTGGCCAGGTTAAAGCCTGCGCCTCCCTCCTCCAGTGTGAGGTCTGGACTGTGTTTTTACCACCAAGCATAGAGCTGAGATAAATCAACCAGCATATATACCTGACGGCTCAATACCACAGAGAGAAGATGTCAGACAGATGCCATTAACGATAACACCCTTCCAACCGAAACTAAACCTGAAAATTCCCCTCTTAACCCAGGTTTTATTGGAGAGCCACAATTGTGAAGACGTGAAGCCTGAGCGCTCAATTATAGCATATGCTTGGCTCCGCCAGAGTCCGAGTTAAACCCAGGCTTGGTCTCTGCCCGCACAGCGCCACGGTAACAAGGAGTGTGGGTATGTGTGAGGCAGCCAGAAGAGAGACAAATGCATTGGCCAAAAAAAACACAAAAAAATACAACGTGGTCCCTGGAGCGAGGAATCAGTGGGGACAAAAGTTAGAGAGGTGTAGGAAAACTCCACACACTGCTCCCTTGCAGCCCAATGACTGCTCACACCTTATCTCTGCTCTTAGGCTCCGAGACAGAAAACCAATTTATCTTCCTGGAGAAAAGGGGACACTGATAGGAGATTATGTCAGAGAGATTTATTTTAGGTCTGTTCTCCTGGGACGCCACAACCTTTGGGTTTAAATGAGGATTTTCATGTTTTTTAATTAGATGCCAACAGACGACACATGAAGTTTGTCAAACTATGGCTCCCAACGTTCGACTCTTCTCGTCCAATTTCTCTGCCGAACAGTTTCAGTCGCAGCACTGTCATTTGTCGCAGCAGACTTGATTCATACAAGAAATCATCGTTTTGATTCTTCTAATGAATTGAGCTTCTCTACTCTCGTCCCCTAGGCGTATTTTCAAATTGCATAGGATTAATGCACAGTGTCAAACTGGGAATAGAGAGAAAATGCACATTATTTTCTATATATTACTGATGCAAACGTTGACCCCGGCGGGTCCACATATACCTGTTGTCGTAATCATATTTGTCTTAAACTAGACATTTTGGTGAGTAGCATTTTGTCCCTGAGACTATATCAGAATTGAATGTATCAACATCATTTCAAGCCCATTCCGTGCCCCTGGCAGTATGGTACTTATGGCAGAACGGTGTAAGTTTATCATTTCAATGAGCAGTGAATTGTTATCTTCATGAGCACCTGGCAGGAGTCAATGGCCTTGCCTTTGCATTTTGTATTATTTTGTTTTATCCTGTGCTTGGATGTGTGATGATGATTGTAAATAATGCCATGTCAGTTGAAAAGCCTGTTTATTAAAGGTGCAGGGTGTAAGATTTGGTGACCTCTTGAGGTGAAGTTGCATGTTGTGTCCATCACTTTATCCTCAACTGTCTGAGCATGCAGGAGAACCTATGGTAGACGTCAGTTGTCATTAAAACTCAAAAGATGTTTAGTACGTCCACTCTGGGCTACTGTCAAAACATGGCGGCCCCTGTAGAGAGGACTCACTCCTCATGTAAATACACATTAATGGGGTCATTTAAGGGAAATGGAAAAAAAAACAAACATTTAGGTGATAACAAATTCCTGAAAACATTGGTATGTAATTATTTTGTAATAGTGACAAAACGACCAAAATCTTACACACTGCACCTTTAAGATATACCTCTGTTAAAGTATCAGGTTTGCATAAATGTTGTAAGCCAATTTTTAGTCATGAACTACTAATGTACCATTACAAACATTTTGGCACAAACCTTTCCACAAATATGGAGACACAGCTGCAGCAGGGGAAATTCCCATATACTATATTTCCACCTAGACGCTGACGTTAGCAGTCCTTCCCATTCAGAGGTATGAATGGTGTGTGTTTGAAAGAACATTCCATTAGCAGATGATTTTCATCAGTAAAGTCGGTGTTTTTTAATCGGCAATTTCCTGCTGATTCTGCAAAATCCCGCCATGCATTATCTTCTAAAATAACACATGCTGCATGGAGTGTGTCATCTGTGTTGTCTGTCAAGCCTTTATCTGCAGAACAAGCAGCGAATTTTTCTTACGGGAAAAACCCCTTTACCCAATTAACCTCGCAGTGGAGATCAGCCACACACACACGCACACACACACACGCACACGCGCACACATACACGCGCACACATACACGCGCACACGCACACACACACACACACACACAAGCCGCCCATTCAGGCACCATGTCTTCAGTGGAATATCTCAAATCAGGCAGTGCCTGTTTTTTTGACACACATTTCATTCTTACATAGAATGGCTCCATTTTTCTCATTCCAATGAAATTACATAGAGGCAGTGATACTAGAGAAAGAAAGTTACTCCTGAAGAGCCTGTGCTGAGCTCCGGGCATCTGCAGACACCGAGGGTTCTCTGATATTACATTTTCAACACAGAACATTCTGTACCTGAACAGACATGCACAACACCATCTGTATCACCCTTTTCTGTGTACTCGTCATCGATTGGCCTGCTCCCATATGTCCCCCCTCATCGGAAGAAATGTAAGGAAAGGCTAACCGGCATGAGAGTCGTTTTCAAACCCCTTCCTTGCCTCCTCAAATTACAGCTCCATGTCTGATATATAGGCCAGAACACTTCACATCACCTGGCAGCACAGTGTTCAACTGGCTGACGGGGACACCGGAGCCAAATACAGAACACAGGCAGCAGAGACATGAAGGACACGTTGACACTTCCCAGCCTCGGTGTATTTTAAAAGAAAGCTATTTAAGGGACCTTCAACTCTGCCTGAGGTTTCTTGACATGAAATGCAAGGTTGTGATTGCCCTTGTGTTTTCTTTTAAAGGTCCATTAATGGTGCAGTGTGTAGGATTTGGTGACATCTAGAGGTGAAGGTGAAGCAGGCGAACCAATGGTAGACTTTAAATATCATTAAAATGCTAAATATGTTTCATCTAAGGGAACTAAGGAACTTTTCAAATTAGCAACACTTATGGTTGTGTAGTGCATTTGGCGCCCCCTCTTATTAGCTCCATCCTGGGCTGAGGAGAGATGATAGCTCCAAACCCACTCATGCACCAGCCACTGTGCATGCGTTAAAGCAGTGATTCTCAACTGATGGGTCGTGACCCAAAAGTGGGTGACCCAAATCATGTGCTTTTATTTTGAAGGGGACTGTGCAGCCTATTCACACTCCTTAATAGCAGGTGGCGATGATGGCCTGTGATTGACAGCCGCATTTTCACAGATGGAAGAAAGTCAGTAAAGTGGGTTTACATATGCTTATTGACCATGACGAAGTGCCTGTGCGACACTGGCTACATAAAATATCGATTTTTTATTTTTCAATATTGAGGTCAACAGAGGACAAGACCTTAGTTCAGCATCAAACTTCAACATCTTTTAAAAACGACGCCATGATTTGCGTCGCAGCACGACATTAAGGGGTAATGGTGGGTGAATCCAGACCAGGCGAGAACCACTGCGTTATTGAGAGATAGCTGAGATTTGTTTGCAGACTCCATATCTACGATATCAGCTACTGATGAATCAGAGCCATTAAAAGGTGCAGTGTGTAATATTTTGGTCATTTCTGTCACTTCTAAAAAATATTACAAAACAATTACATACTGATATTTTCATGAATATATAATCAGGTAAACGTTTTATTTTTTTCCCCATTACCCTAAAGTGAGCCCGTTTTTATAGAAGTAAAAGTGGACATACTCAACATCTTTTGAGTTTTAATGATAACTGAAGTCGACCTCGGGTTCTCCTGCAGGCTCAGAAGAGTGAGGGTGAGGTGATGGATACAAAAGGCAACTTCTCCTCTAGAGGTCACAAAATCTTACACACTGCACCTTTATGCTAAAATAACCACTAGCTGCTGGAACAATAGAATTTGAACCAAGCATACCACGTCACATCGATGTTGTTATCCCTGAAAAGAGAAACCGAAATCCCTTCATATACCCACTGATCACAGGCATAAAGAGGCAATCCACTGAGTCAGGGACGGGATCAATTTTAAGCTCTTCATCATTGGGCAGTAAAAGGTGATTTCAAACAAGAAAGTACCGTAATGTACCTTTAATTGTGCAGTAAATGCCCTTTGGAAGTCATTCCTACTCCACCCCAGACACATCCCTGCACATCTGTCTTTTACCCCCCCAAATGAAGCCGTTCTGATTTTGTGCAGCCTCCCGACAGGACGGAGGCAAGTCCACAGAGCCATTATGAAAAAAAGGAAAGAGAGGATGGAGATACAATCACAGGTGGCTGCTGAGTTCTTTCTTGGGGGCCCTGAACAGAGAGAGCAGCATCCTGGGAGAAAATGAAAAATGCTGTTCTCTGTTCTCTGCCCTTCTCATCTCACCCACTTTCCCAAATCCCTCTGTGCTCCTCTCACCAAGATAGTGGTGACGATGTAGGTCCTGTTCTGCAGGCCATACGTGTCGTTGCTGCCTCGCATGAAACTCGCCGTGGTCACGTACTTCTCGTCTTCGTTCCAGTAGCCGACCTATGTCAGAGGGAGAACCAGAACAAAGCCAGCATTTGTTGAAGTGCTGAGGAGGGACACTCCATGTCCACAGACAGTAGAAAATATGGTGATCAAAACGAATCATTATCAGGGGCCATAATCATGTGATGATATCGCTTTGCAATATGTCACGTCATTCACTGTAACCGCTTATCGAGAAGACCAGATTGCAGGGGAACTGCCGGTGCACATTGGGACAGGTGGTGTGTCAGTGTCGTGGCCAGTGACACTGTGGCATGGCTCAAGCTGGTTTCGAACCAGTGACCCTGGCTTTCAAAGGTGACTGCAAACCCCCTGTGCACAATGTGCGGAACGATTCTGCTGCTCCACCATGATCTTTACCCTTGCCTTCATCTCACCAATTATACGGAGAAACAGCAATGGATGATTCTGTTGCACTGTAAACAGAAGACAGTTGCTTGTTCCAATAACATCTCATCCTAATTGTAATTGTAATACTAACAAAACAAGCACATCAAAATAAGTCATTTTAATAGGGTGTCTGGTACAGGTCTATGAAGATAAATGTCTGCATGTGGCATCGCTTTACCTTTTTGGGTCCAGATGGAGCCAGTTCCATGACACTGACGGTGTAGTTGGTCCTGCGGCCTTTCTCGTTGAACTGAATGTGACCAGTGAGTCCATCTATACGAACCTGTGATGGCGACACAGATACTGAATCAGTAACGTGCCGACTCGGCCTCCCCACAACAGATGGGCCAACTTTGTCTGCTGTGACGCACATTCATTCGCGCGATTTCCTGAGCGTTCGCGTGTCTTGCTAACACGCGATGCATGTAAAGCATTCTCATTTCTGTGCATGTTTACGTAGAAGTCATATGTAGAAATTCCTCTGTGCTTGTCCAAGGGTCCCTGCGGAGGTGAGTGACAGACGTTGAGTGTGTGTGTGTGCATGTGTGTGAGTGTGTGTGTGTGTATAGTGCAGTGTGTTTGTCTTGGCTGTGTGATGAAGTTAATTGATCGCGCACGGCTTCAATCTCCCGTCTATCTGCAGGCAGATGGCTGGATTGACTCTGAGCAGGCCTCTGCAGCGTCACTCTGCAGACAAAGCCTCAGGCTGCACACACACACACAGACACAGACAGACAGACACAGACACAGACACACACACACACACATGCGCACTCACATGTATGCCTTATTCAACATGGGGCATTTAATATATATGATACAGAGTGAAAGTGGATAGGTTTCCTGAGTAAAATGGCATATTGTGTCATATTGTCATTGTTGTCACTTCTAAAAATATTACAGAACAATTACATACTGACGTTTTCATGAATTTATAATCACCTAAATGTTTCTTTTCTCCATTTCCCTTAAATGAGCCCATTAATGTATATTTACATGAGGAACAGGTCTTCTCTATGGGGGCTGCCATGTTTTTACAGGAGCCAAGAGTGGACATACTAAACATTGTTTGAGTTTTAATGACAACTGAAGTCTTCAGAAGGGTGAGGGTGAGGAGAGGGATCAATTATGCTCCTCTAGATGTCATCACATTTTACACACTGCACCTTTAAGATTTGGATTCTAAATGAAAAACAATACTTTTGGTAAAAAAACAGGTAAAGAAAACCCTCATTGCTCCTTTGACCTAAATGCATGCAAATGTGTGTGTGTGCGTTGCATGTGTGTGTTTCGTTCTGCGCCTGCCTGGGAACAAGTCGTCCCAGGGCCAGTCCTGGATTTCCATTCCCAAATATTACATCTCTAAACTCAATTGCTGATGTCATATTCCATGATAATCACAGCAGAGTGTTGTTGCCCGCAGGTTTTGTTTACTAGCCATGATGTCACATCTGATACTGGAGAGCTCCCCCACGACTTAATGTGAACTTTACACGACAGAATGAGACCTAATTTGTTCAGCCAGCCCCGACTCAGGGGCTGTTAGCTGATGTGTCACTCAAGAATTTGTGCAAATGTGTGTGCCGGCCCATATATATGTGCGTGTGTGTGTGTGTGTGTGTGTGTGTGAGCGTGTGTGTTGATGCATTAATGTGTTTCCACGGGTGCAGACCTGCTGTAAGGCTCTCTGGATGTCTATGCCCTGTCCCCAGGGCGCTGGTGGGTTAGCGAGACACTCTCCAGCGTTGCCCCTGCGAGAGATGTCTATCCTCTGTCGCCTTAAATTCTGGAAGGCCGTGGACATGACTTTCACCCCGTCGTATGTTAGAGCGCCTGTGTACTGCAAAGAGAGAGAGAGCGGACAGTTCAAACAGACACGACGCCACCAACAAGCGATAAAGGGTCTTAGCGAAAGCGAGAGGTGAGGCCATTTGGGTTCTTTTTTTTTTGGACTGTATAAACACAAATGTTTGGGTTTGGAATTAATCCACTATCTCAGTTGTTAGGGATTAAAAATCAATAAGCATTTAACAACATAAAGCCAACATCAAAACCAACAAACTCGATAGAATCAGGGGTTCTCTGCCAACTGAATTCCATGAAAACGCGTTCATAACTTTTCCCAACATGCTGTCGCAAACAAACCCGGTGAAAATGACAAGGTCAACCTAAATCAGAAAATCAGTCATCAGAACTGCACTGGGCAAAAATGGGGAAAATGCAACGATGGGAGAAAGAAGGGGTAAATACTTTGAGACCGCTCTTGGGGACTTTGGAGTCTTTGTTGTCGAATTCCATCCACTGCTGGACCACACGGCTGACGCTGGGCTCAGAGTTGTTGACGAGCTGGAAGCCGGTGATATTGGCTCCACCTTTTCTCAGGTCCGTCAGGTCGATGTCCAGGAAACCCTGAGGACAGGAAGCAGGACAAACGTGTTCATTCATGTTCAGCGGCCGTGATCACTGTCAGCGAAGCGTGCCCTTGAAACAAAACGCCCGACAGTGGCTAATTAACCATGTTTACAACAAAGAGAAAGACAAGCGACCATCCATTCAAGCGTTAACATGACAGCTAATCGTGTTTTATCTCTAGTGACCGTTGTGTTTATTGGATCGTGACCCCTGAAAATATATCAGTGTTCATTCGCAGGGCTGTGTCTCAAAGGGACTTCCAATGTGAGCTGTTCGTTTGAAAGATTTTCAGAGGGATGATGGTGTGAAAATGTCCATCATCTTACCATCAATCCTTATTTTCATTCATCCAATGGGACATAGTTCTCTAACAGGGCAGAGTTCACTTCTAGGTCAGGACCGACATAGCATTCTATCGAGACCTTTTAATCTATCATCTTTAAAGTCCAATCAGCATTTGGGCCAGAGTTGGAAAAGAAACAAGAATAAAGGGAGACATGAGTCAGCGAAAAGCAAGAAAATCCATTCTACATGACATTTCCATGTGAATGATCTTTCCTGACATCCCTTAATTTGGTATCAGTCTCAAAACACTTTGTGTTCTTAGAGCCATAATCCCAGATGATCCACTCCAGTAAGTAAGAATCATATATTATAATAAAGATTTCTATTAGTGCAATGGAATATAAATAGTTATATTGATCTTTGTACGCACATGTAATCAACTGAAGTATAAATTCTCGTTTGGGCTCTTTATATTTAGGACAGGAACAAGTCCTCTCTCACATGTTTTGACAGTAGCCAAGAATGGACAAACACCTTCTGAGTTTTAAAGGTGCAGTGTGTAAGATCCTTACTTTTTTGTAGGACTGGGATCACAAAACAATTATATACTGATCATTTTGCAAATGCATAATCACCTCAATAAATGACTTGCTTTTACATTAACTTAAAATGAGCCCTTTGATGTATATTCACATCAGGAGCGGGTCTTCCCATGGGGGCGGCCATGTTTTCACAGTGGTCCAGTGGATGGACTAAACATCTTTTGAGCTTTAATGACAACTAAGGGTCACCATAGGTTGTCTTGCATGAGCAAGGGAAGGGTGAGGTGATGGATACAACATGCAACTTCACCAAAAGATGTCACCAAATCTTACATACTGCACCTTTAAAGATATCTGAAGGCTACCGTAGGTTCTCCTCAACTCTGGGAAGTGAAGATTGACATTACAGGTATGGCAATAGACCCTAAACACTGCAACTGTAACCTTTATCTTTGAACCAGACAACACATGGAATGATAAGGACTCCAAATTGCTTTATGTTAACAAACAGGACGAGTTAGAAAACGGTGGGGCCATCCGCAAGGTTGTTTTGGTGTTTCTATTATCGTTTCTTTGGCGAGGTGCAAAGGTTAATTGCATAATGAAAATGAGAAATCCTCCTTTTCCACTCAGAAAGTTTATCCCATTGAACAGAATCCATCTCCGTTTGTCCTGAGGGACAAGAGTTGTGAGAGAAGAAAATAGGAAACCTCATTTCATGGCCAAGGCAGTCGGCAGCTAATCTCTGATAGAGTCCAAGTCCTCATTGGCAACTGTTATCAATGGCGGCATCAAACCCTTATGTGCCACTCTGAACGATATAAGGGACACCTCAGGCAGAATGGGATGGAGAAAGGAGTGATTCTCTGTAATGGGATCTCCTACTTTGTGACTATTACGTGGAGGAGTGTTTTTAGGGAGGCGGTGCGGGTCTCTCTGTGAGCTGCCTGTTAGCATGGGGGTGGTGGGGGAACGGAGGAAAGGCTGTTGTCAAGATTTACGAGGAAAGTTTTGACAGAAGAGAAGAGAAGGTGCCTCGCAGGATCCACTTCCCCTCGACTGGCATCTGTCTAACACAAACATCTCCATCCTCTCTCCCTCCCTCCCTCCCTTCTCTGCTCGGATGATGTCTGATGCTGTCGCACACTCGCCTCGTGTTTGACCGCGCATCGCGTCGCAAAGCCTCATTTGTTTACATTTTCTGATCTTTGAATCAACGCGGTAAACACGGAGAGAGTAGGGTAGAAGTAATCGGCCGTTTACCAGAGCAAAATCGTTTCACACCCTTGATGGAAAAAATGGTCTGTAAATATACTGCTTTAACAGGTCTTAATGATAATAATGATAATTGATTGTATTTACATAGCGCTTCTCTAGACACTTTAAGTGCTTTACAGAGAAGAGGGGACTCACCTCAACCACCACCAATGTGTTGCACCCACCTGGGTGATGCACACCACACACCAGTTACAGGTGGAGAGGGAGGAAGTCATTTTTTTTTTAAGCCAATCAGAGGTGAGGGATGATGAGGTAGAGATCTGATTGAGATGAGGCCTCATTGGGAATTGAGCCCAGACACCGGGGGCAATCCCCTAATCCCCGACTCTTTGTGATGATGTCAGGGGATCTATCACGACCACAGAGAGTTGGGACTTCGGTCTAGACGACAGGTTCTCCCTCTGGACAACAACACCAGTTCTGGCACTGGCCACACTAAGACTTCAACCGACGATCTTATGGTCCAGAGATCTGGGTGCTAACCATGGAGCCACACTGCCGACACAGATGACCCCTCATGGCCTGTGAAGGTGCAGTGTGTAAGATTTGGTGACATCTACAGGTGATATGGTATCCATCACTTCACCCTTACCCTTCTAAGCATGCAGGAGTACCCATGGTAGCCCCCAGTTGTGAGTAAGAGTTAAAAGAATGTTACTATCAAAAACTGCCAAAATCTTACACACTGCACCTTGAACAACACAGCTTACACGCTTACCCCCCCCCCCCCCTCCCCCCGCCCCCAGTCACACGAACATTCATACTGTGCATCGATTTGCAACACTTATGGGTACATGGGACAAAGTGGAGCTCAGTTTCTTGCCAAAGGACAGGCAGGGAATTGAACCTCTGACCATCTGGTTAGAAAACACCTCAGTCACAGCTGCTCAACTGAGTGATATGGATGGAAAGGGAAGAGAAGAAACAGTAGCCACCCCCATCCCCACCCACACCACCCACCGCTGTATCCCTAATGTACCTGCCTGCTGCCAGGTGTCCATATTTCTCAGCTGAACACACACAGTCATTCTGCTTTTCCTGCTCCATGTATGAGCTAATGTAGTGCAGTCAACTGAGAGGTTGCCATAGAAACCAGCCTTTCCCAACACCGAGTATTTCCGACAGTTATTTTAGCGGCTCCTAAAGATTTTATGTACACGTAGGAGATTTCAATCTTTCATGCATCAGCCAACATTTGTGTTGTGTCCTGCAGCGGAGAGATGATGCTTTCTTCTTCTTTGGATTGGGCTGCTGGTGCAGGCATACGCTCATATCGCTGCCAATGCACACGTGAGCGTGTTCCTGTGAAAGCACCTCACCACCTCTGTGAAGTGCGACGGCTCCGGCGCTTACATTAACATGACAACCGGGTCAACACGCTAGCACATTCCTTCCCCTCAGCGTGACCACGTCTTTCAGAGACATTAACCCTAAACACACCTGCCCACCGTAGCATAAGCAGCATAAGCAGCCACGGCAGAACATTTAAAGGTGCAGTGTTTTGGTCATTTTTGTTACTTCAGGAAATATCGCAAAAATAATTAGATAATCACATTTTCACGCATCACCTAAATGTTTTATTTCTTGATTTTTTGATTACCCTTAAAGGAGCCCAATAATGTAGATTTACACAAGGGGCCAGTTCTTTCTATGGGGGCCGCCATGTTTTTACAGAAGTAAACATTTCTTTTAGTTTTAATGACAGTTTAAGTCTACCATGGGATCTCCTGCATGCCCAGAAGGGTGAGGGTGAGGTGATGGATGCAAAATGCAACTCCACCTTTAAAGAAGCTTTTTTACATGCTTCACACTGTCGAGTCTGAAGTCATGTAAGCACTGGAGAATCTAGAAGGAGGAAAACGTCAACACTGTGGAGATCAATCTTGGCCAAGTGACAATGTTACCATGGAAACACGCCTCATGATCGCACACTCATCTCTTGAGTCAGAGGAAGCTCCCCTTTGATCACAGTCTTACCAGTGTTACATTTTGATTCAAACAAGGAGATGTTCCATTTAAAAAAACAAAAACAAAACACCATTCACTATGAACAGTCACTAGTCGCTATTTACATTTTGAAGTTGAATGCACAACTTCATCATGTTGAATCACAAACAGCACAGTGTGATGAAGCAGGAATTTGTTCATCCACTCAGTTGTTGTGTTCCCATTAGAGCTGAAACAAAAAAAAAGCCAGATCATTGGACCCTAGGATAAATCTGAATTAACTTTATTCCCAGACTGAGAGAAATCTGTTTGCTACCAATCAAAAGGGAGGCCAAAATAGAATGATTCACAATGTTGATCGAATTGATTTATCTGGGTTTAAATATGACAAATTTGGACTAAAGCAAGTTCAAAAGTCCAAAAATAGACAAATAAATATCATTGCATGATTACTTGCAACATGCTTCTTTAAACCTACCCCATGGGCTATGCAGGTGAAGCCAGCAGCCATGCATATGTATTTAAAGCACGTATTGACTGAACCAAAGTTCGCAGAGCCTCAGACACTGACAGCAACATCAACACATGGATGGATTCAACACAGAACGTCTTTGTTGGCTCTGCTGCACACAGAATCCTTTTTAATCAGATGTGCTTCAGGCTCTCGTGTTTTGAAGCGGCTTCACAGAACCTACAGTCAGAGGTACCACCTTGAGACGTAACACAAACAAAAGTGCATTTTTGCAGAGCAACACAGACCCAAACCTAAACACGTCTCTCTTGTGTTCAAACATGGCTGCCAAGCCAGATTAAAAGTTATGTGTAGCTTAAATCAAAGTACATCGACCAGATAATGTGTCAGAACCTAACCCCGCACCAAAATATTGTGTACACTCTCTCTCTCTCTCTCTCTCTCTCTCTCTATGTATATATATATATATATATATATATGTGTGTGTGTGTGTGTGTGTGTGTGTGTGTGTGTGTGTGTGTGTGTGTGTGTGTGTGTGTGTGTGTGTGTGTGTGTGTGTGTGTGTGTAACATGTCCAGATGGACACTGACGTCTATGACCAGACTGTCGTCTGTCAGGGAGCATTAACATATAGGATAGAATAGAATAGAATAGAATAGAATAGAATAGAATGGAATGTATTCAATAGTATAGGGTTAAACCAAACTGTGGGTGCTCTATTCATTCACCCTGCTAAAACAAATGGACACAACCAATGGAATACAAGCAAAAGCCAATTGAAACACAGAATGTGACTGAAATAAATAAACAATAACTATAGGCATACCCCTAGTCATCATTTTGTCATAAGAAAACATATCTTCCTTGCTCTGGTATCATCAGGAGGAAGTGTGCTATCAGGGCCAGTTAATGATGGGATGTGGGACTTCCTGTTGTCAGTCTCCTCTGGTCTCAGTTGGCATAGCACAGGCATTGCAACATCATTTGAATAATGACTCCTCCTACTCCTTCCTTGTCAGTAAACGGTACAATGGGCGCCAGTGGGACCGGATGAGCTCCGGTCAGGTATCTACACTCGACATCTACTGGCAGTGAATATTATGAATACAGCCTTTATGCATCTCATTTGAATTCCTTTCTATCTTCCTAATCACGTACTGCTCTTCTTTCACACACAAAAACTGGCAGAGTAAGTAAATTAAATATGAAAAGGTTCAGGTGCATTAAAAAAAGAAACATGTTTTGCACAAATCTTTTAATGGGCCCATTATAAATGACGATAGCCACTTTGTCTATCAGCAGTTATTACCCTGCAAGCCTTATCGTTTAAAATTAAATCTGGCAAACTGGCCAGACAAGAGAGATTGAGCTAATCTAAATCCCCAGCAGAGAGAAAGTGCTCATGCCAGCAGCCGCATATTAATGCTGTTATTACTACAGCTTCTGTTGATGTCAATTTTCTCTTCATTTGCTCCCGTTTAGCGCGATCCGACGGGGCCTCGGGGTCCGCGTGGAACATGCACTGAGAAAATGGCAGCAGACAAAGGGAGCTAATGTATAGGCAGCTCGCACAGAATGGCTCCCCGACCTTTTTTCTGTCACAGCCAGTCTGCGCAAATGTCTGTGTCTGGCCGTCTTAGCGCTGACTGTAAATGTACTGGTGTGTGGCTGTTATGTCTGCTGGTTTGAAAGCGCAGCGGGAAGGAACATATGGCGCTGAAGTGAAGAGGAAGATGGGATAGGGCAGCATAAAGGTTGTGAAAGCGTTTACTTTGAAGATGAGACATTAGCGCTTTGAACAGGCAGGGAAAGAAAGTCTGGAATCTCATTTAAAGCCACATTTCACAGCAGTTCACGAGTATGTGGAGAGAAACATCTACACACCAAAACAAAGAAAGGATTAAGCAGCTTTGGCTGACGGGGGTTAGAGGACCTGTCCTCTGTACCAGAGATTCCCGAGAGGTTCGATTCCCGCCTTCCCCCAGCCCACATGCTGTGGTGTCCTTGGGCAAGACACTGAACCCCACACTGATACAAAGTGCTGCAAATGCACACGATGAATGTTTGAGTGACTGGGTGAGCTTTGAGGGGTCTTCAAGACTTGATACATACGTGGTATATGCTCTATAAATACAAACCATTTACCATTTAAAGGTGCAGTGTGTACGATTTGGTGACATCTTGAGAGAGATAGAGGAGAACCTGTATATGGTAGACTTCAGTTGTCATTAAAACTGAAGGACCCACTCTTCATGTAAATATACATTAATGGGCTCATTTTAGGTCAACGGAGAAAAAAAATACCCAATAAATGCAACGCTACAATGATTTCTTACCAGGTTGGCCAGGATGTAGTGATAGCTTTTCGCATTCTTGCCTTGCTCCACAATCTGGAAAACAAGAGCAGAGGAGAGACACATAACATCAAAGGCCTGTGATGCAGAAAACAGAGGTTTGTTTATGTGTGTGTGTGTGTGTGTGTGTGTGTGTGTGTGTGTGTGTGTGTGTGTGTGTGTGTATTTGTGAGGGAGGAGTGGTGTTTGACAGCGTTTCAGCAGCGTGATGCCGCTGCTACAGTGCACGGTACTTGACCTCGTGCAAAAACAGACAGGGAAGTGGGTTCACAGGAAATCAGAGGAGAGGGAGGAAGTGAACATGGAAACAATCTGCAGCAGAGAAAAGGACGACTGACTTCACAGCCGTCAGCTTTAATCTGAGTGGTAGCATATTAACAGATTACCAGCTCCACGCAGACAAAGTAGCTTAAAGAGAATGACAGCTCCGGAATCAGTTCCAAACATCCTCTCCGCCTCCTCTCCTCTGTCACTTCCTCCTCGTTCTCGTCTGCGGTTGACTCTTGTCATCACCCCCCCCTCCCCCACCCGCCCCATCCGACTGCTCTCTCATTTACAGCCATTTCTCCATCGACTCTTGTTAGGTCCACTCCTCCACCGATGTTCCCTCTCTCTTCACCTCTCCAACATTTATTCTCTTGCTTGCTCCTTTTTCACTTCCTTTTCCACCACCATTACTCATCTCCTCTCATTCTCTAACGTTCTACCGCCCTTTTTCGTCCTTCCTCCTCTCCTCCCCCATCTCCTTCGAGTACTTCTCCTCTCCATGTCTTCTCTTCTCTTGTCGACTTCCTCCTACTCTACTCAGTCCATTCATCCCCCCGCCACCCCGCCTCATTCTCCTCTCCTCTGTTTTCACATTTTCCCCATCTTTCCTCTTGCCCCCTTTCATTGCCCTCCTCTTCTGCCATCCTCTTCTCCACTCCTCCTCTTTTATCTCCTCTTCCTCCTCCCCCCTTTTTATATTACTGAGGAGCCATTTCTAAGACACTATGAAACGACCACGACTACATTACATCAAACACACTCTATCCCATCATGTATTAAAATAGCTACTAAATTAATTCATCCCCTTAAATGTATGAACTGAAATGCAAACCACGTCTGAAGGTAAGTCACAGCCTTATAAAAGCCCCATGCTGGGGGTGAATTAAAATAGGATGTGGCATTAATTGACTGACTACTTGAAAATTGAATGAATGAATAATATTAAATGCAAATGAACCTGTCAGGAAAGGGCAATTAGTGATCTCATTTGTAAACACAAAAACACTGTATTCATTCCCCACCCCCCTCCTACTCTGTTTTCACCGTGCTTGCCCCGAGAGCTCCGGTTTGATCTTTGATCTAATGTTTAAAAAAAAAAGACAACAAGTACGTCCCTGTAACTCCTCGCGCTCTGACAATATCATGGAATGATTCAGTGTGTCCGGGCTGCTCTGCACTGGGCACAATCACCCTCTGCCTCCACACTCTCCATCTCTCCTCTGCCTGCAGCTGCTGTCGCTCCGCGGGCGACGCTGGTTGGCCCAGCACCTACAGGTCAGGGCAGTTTAAACAACACACTGAGAGGTGTGTAGTGTCGTGCCACAGTGGGTTTATCCACTGTGACTGACATTCAAATGTGGAGAGAAAATGGAGGGTGGTGGGGTGGGGGGGCGGGGGGCTGCCGCTGTGTATGTGTGTGTAATGGTGTATGTGTCGTGGCAGCATACTGCGCAGTCACATTGAATAAGGGCAAGTGAGTGCCGCTTATCTAAAGCCATGCACCATCCAATTAATGGTCTTAGAGAAGGCAGCGTACTCTCCATGCTGTGTGTCAAGTGCTCGTGTGCTATGTGTGTGTGTGTGTGTGTGTGTGTGTGTGTGTGTGTGTGTGTGTGATGATGCCACAGGTCATGACAGAAGGTGGCATTTGTTATTAATGGTGACCCCACCACAAGGCGGACCCCACGGCTGAGCCCTGGGCGAGGAAAACTAGAGGGAACACACAAACACACACACACACACACCAAGGCTGACACCAATACACTTAGCACCAGGGGGGGAAACACACAAACACTGCTGCCACAGTGGACTGTCAAATGGAAATGTTTTGGATGTGAGCAGCGTTTTAATTATTCATGCAGATTTGAGGAGTCATTCAGAGTTCAGCCCCAAGAGAGCAGGTCACTTTTCGAATCATAATCTTATAGTAGAAGGACGACACACTCCGAGGTGCCTCCTCTGTCACAGTCCGTGCTCTCTGAGGAGACGACATCAACATTCAACGTACACGAGCGCTCGTCCCCTCAGGATACTGTCAGTGACTCTATCGTGGGAGGATCAGTGTTCTCTATACGAGATGAACATGGGAGTTAGTTTAAAGGGCACAAGGGGAAGGAGTGGGGGCTCAGGCGCAGATGCGGGTGATTGATGGCGGGCGACTGAATGGAGAGAGCGTCTCAGGCTTCGCTCTTGTAAACTGGCTAGAAGTCATGCAATAACCTTAACTGGAGAAGTAGAGTCATCAATAACACTCACAGATGTAGCCCTACAAGTACAGATGGGACAGAGAATGTGTATGTGTGTGTGTGTGTGTGTGTGTGTGTGTGTGTGTGTGGGGGGGGGGGGGTGTCTTTCAGGTAGAATTCAAGTCTACGGGGCCTGAATCTATTTAAACAAGCACATCACAGAATTTATTTTACTTAGGTGTGTGTGTGTAAGTGTGTGTGTGTGAGTGTGTGTGTGTGTGAGTGTGTATGTGTGTGAGTGTGTGTGTGTGAGTGTGTATGTGTGTGTGTGTGTATGTGTGTGTGTGTGCGCAATAAACTTTTTTTATGAACAAGAACACGGCAGAAAATCATAAATCATACACATGGCAACAGAAAACAAAACAATAAAGACACGATACATTTTGTTATATTTAACATCTGTTGCCATAGCTGTAAGCTTTTCTTTTATATAAATAAGAAGCCCACAAGCCTTTTGACATTGACATTTTTGGTCGTTATTGCCTTGTGGTGTTATGTTTCTCAGGTTAAGGCATAAAGCAGATTTCTCAGCCATAACCTACCTAAGACAACCGTTGAATAACTAATAGCTGATAAACTAATAAGCTCAACTAACTCTAGCCAGCTCTTTAAGGTCTCTATTAGGATTACTTTAAAGGTCCAGTGCGTACGATTTGGAACAAACTATCTCTCTCTCCACTGACAGAAATTAAATGTACATACGCATTAGTGATGACGTTGTAAGTGTATACTCTCCTGAATATATATCTTATGACCATAAAATCAGCCCTTTATATTAATATCAATACTCATTAGAGGGCAGCACAGAAAGAGAGGTATGGATAAATGTTGTTTCTTGTAGTTGGGTTATTGACAAATCGTCATCCTCTCTTGCTTTATTAGCCGTATCACCATTGGCTACACTGCCCCCAAGCATCACGTGGTGGTACTGCAGTGTTATGTCTGTATCCATTAGCTTTCAGACAACAAATAGCGATGAAATCAACCCTGGGTGCAACAGAAGGCTCTGTCCTTCTCTGTAGGTGGATCTAACTCCAAGCATTAGTGCACTTGAACATCACAATATTATGTCATTTCAGACATTGACTTTGATACAATTTACATATTATTTGATCTCAAAATGAAGCAAATCAGTCAAATCTATGAAGATACTTCTTTAATAAAATCCACTGGTAATTCTGCCACTCCAGCCTCGCAGCCTCATAAGCACCTCTTCCACATGCAGTGAAAGCCAAAGCCATGGCCTCCCATGCCTAGTGACGGTTGCTAAGCTATGATTGGATATCTATTCATGGGGAGGATACCAGGATCCTTCTTGCTTTCAATAGTACAGTGGTGAGTGAGTGATGATGCTATCAAAGAAGAACTGCCGACTACAAATGCCAATGCTGTGTTATTTATCACTCCTGTCCTCAGTGCTCCAGGAGACCAAACACACGCCAGCTTCCCATTTACCACCCCCCCCCCCCCCCCCCCCCCCCCCCCCCCCCCCCCCCCCCCCCCCCCCCCCCCCCCCCCCCCCCCCCTTGAATGACTCCCTTCTTTGTTCATCTGATTAGAATATCCACAGCCTCGCCCATGTCTGTTTTTTTATTTTTTTTATTTTGTTCAATATATTTTTTTTTCCAAGCACGTCTTTTAAACTTAATGTGCAGGCTAAAACGGCTGAAATGTCATTAGGGTGTAAATTCCAGCGTGATTGCATTTTCTCCGATCATTTGCAGGAACAGTAGAGTGAGAGAGAGAGAGAGAGAGAGAGAGAGAGAGAGAGAGAGAGAGAGAGATGCTCTTTTTACCTTCTTGAGGATTCCAGTGAGCCGCTCGGTCTCACAGTCGATGATGATCTGGCCCTCCTTCCTCTTGTCCAGATCCTGAAAGACTTTCAAGAAAGACGCCTCCGTCATGGTCTCCACGTTCACCGAGGTCACCAGCCAGTTCCTTTCCGCTGCCGTATCCAGAACCTTCTGCAGCACCGACAGGCCTAAGGAGCGAGAGTGAGACGAGGAACCGTAAGGTAAACACGTGTGGGCATTTACCGGTACAGACGGGGGAAGCACATAAGGAAGTGAAAACATGTCTCAGTCACCATGTTTTCCCGTGACAACTGTCTGGGGGGGGAGGGTGAAGTGAAGATGGCGACGCCCCCAATTTGCTTCAAAAGCACTCTGCAGAAACCAGGATATACAGTCTATGGTATTTACAAGAAAAGCTCTGCACAGATAAAACAGAGTATATATTAGTGCTTTGTTTCTGTTCCTGAATTTTCTTTTGAAATAATTGCTCAAAGCCAACTTACACATGATGGCATACATCTAATTTGCATTACACTTTATTCTGGTGGCAGCACACGCTCCTCATGGCTCTGTTATCATGCATTGTTCACCCACAACCGACCTACTTCAGATTGTAGCAACCTACCTCCTTACCTTACCTAAAGCGAGTGCTACAGAGTCTGGTTGTGTTACATGTGACAAAACACTGGGAAGTGCAGCTAATGATTGGACACAATAAGGTGTAAAATAAGGAACAGCATAAACTTAATGAGGCGCAATGTGATGCACAGTTACATGACTGTTAGTATGACATCATGCTGAGTACATCTGCCGGCAGCATACAGAGCGCTGGAGTACTTTGCTTTAATAAAAATGCAGTGTGGAATCTGCAGAAATAATTATAAAACAATACACACAGATATTTTTACAAATGTATAATCACCTCAATGCATGACTAGCTTTTTACATCACGCTTATATGAGCCCTTTAATGCATATTTACATCAGGAGCGGGTCCGCTTTATTGACAACTGGGGGCTACCAATGGTTCTCCTGCACGCTCAGATGCGAAGGGTGAGGTGATGGTTACAATACACAACTTCATCTGTAGATATCAACAAATCCAACACACTGTACCTTTAAGGACTGTTGTGGTTATGGTCTGTTTTATTTAGAATGAGATGTACATTTGTTTTCGCAACGATTTACGTGTGTAACTAACTTTAAACTGTTCTCATCTGTTAAAACTGCAACTTCAAACTTACCTTAGCAAGCTGTTTTTTTGACCACATGAGGTCGACAGTGGTAAAGGGGGTTCGATGTAGCAAAGTGTTTGAACCCAGTTAAAGCCTGGATCTCGCACAGGTATGTGACAAAGCCTGCACCGTATCCAACATCGGAGCCATTTTGTTGTGCAGCATGACATGTAAATTATCTGCAGGTTAATCTCCGCCTACTCTCTGTAGTTGTAATTTGAGCCAAAAGATTAATTAGAATAATTTGAGACAGAAGCTGTGCAGAAAACAAACAGTTGTGTGGTGTGAGGATCCATCAGCATCCTCCCTGTAGCTTCAGTGATGATATCTAACTGGTGGGACAGTCCATTAAACACCCTGACGTGTACAGGTGTGCTTTTCCAGCTCGTACAGCGCCGGGGCTAAATAATCACCACTCGCACGCGAACAAATAATCAGCCCGAGCATCATCACAGGCAACACACTCACAGCCAGCGCTACGCCCTCTGCGCAGCAATTACAGGTGCCGCTACTCAATTATGCCGAGCGTCGCCGAGAAAGAGGCAGAGCGGCCAATGAGCTGGGGGCTCAGGCTAAAACAGGAAATAAAAGGCGATTAGAGAACACATTGATCTTGAGCTGCAGATTTACAATCTGACTCACTGTTGTTCTCCTTCACTGTTGGCAGCAAACCAATCTGATTCCTCGCGAGCTGGCAGCCGCGCTCTGTTCCACAGAGTAAATAAAGTAATTTCACCCGCAGCAGACTGGCAGCCATTACCCAAATGAATTATAGCAATTACAAAATTTAGAAATGTAAACTAATACATGATGTAGCTCCATTTGTTTTTTATTTACACTAAGCTGGCAAACGGTGGTGAAGCCACTCCAGGGCTTCTACGCGCTGTGTTGTGCACATCCTCCGTGTTTGTTTGTTCTCATTTATAAAGGGCGGTTTTATGCACATGGAGCAAAATGTAAAAATGGCTCATCAACAACAACAACAAACAACACAGGGGTTGTCAGAAGAAGAATGAGAGATGCCGTCAACACCTCTGAAAGATGATTGCCCGGCTTTATTAGAATGCACACCAGCTGCTCTCCAGGCAATTCACACTGCCTGTTTGACACCAGGTCATTAGGAAATCAAAAGATGGATGGCGCCTCACCTCCACATATGACCACAATGCAGAAGATGTAAATAAATTGCAAAACCAGAGAAATGCAGGCGGGGGTGTTGATAGGAAATGAGGCACAGGGTTTCGTACGAGGTTAGCGGAGAGGAGCACTGGGACATACGGCGCCTGTCGTGGTGTTTCTCTCCATTCACTGTTGCTCATGAGTGAATAATTGTGACCCTTGGCGCTGACAGTTTTAATGGTGGCTATGAAACCGATGATGGACATGGGAACGTAAGAGGCAGTTAATCACGGCCCTGAATAAGGTCAGTGGACGCCAAGGAGAATGGACAACGGTCTTTGAATGGAGCTGAATTATGGTTTGCGTCGGCTGCTCCATCGAGGATCATCAGCCTGATTCCTGATCTGAACTTGATGATAAAACACTCATGTCAACAGATTACTGAGCCAAATGTGAGGTCTTTACGAATATAATCTGGATGTAACCAACAGAACCGTTCAGGCTGAAGACTAAGATGTTTCAATGTGAAAGAAAGCAAACTAACGCAACTGGCTACATATCAACAATTAACATTTAAACAGCAGCCACAATAAACTATTGTATCACAAATAGGAATAAAATAAATACAAAAAGAGGAATCTAAATGTATAGGTGCACAGACATATAAATGCATCTTCTTGTGTATTTTATTTTTTATTTTTTCCATATTCTAATGAATTGAGTAGATTAATCAATGATTAGAATAACGGGACAGGAATTTGGAACTGGAAATCAATTATTACATCTATTAAAAGGATGCCACACAAACTTTCCACTAACTGACTGTAATTTGAAAGGCAAGGGAGCTTTCAGCACATTGAGTACTTTGAGTACAAAAAAGATAAAAAGAAAATGTGGAAAATGATAAAATTGAGTTTTTGTATGGGTGCAGTGTGTAAGATTTGGTGACAGCTAGAGGTGAAGTTGCATGTTGTATCCATCACCTCACCCTCACCCTTCTGATCATGCAGGAGAATTCATTTGTCATTAAAACTCAAAAGATGTTTGGTGCGTCCACTTTTACTCCTGTAAAAACATGGCGGTCTCCATAGAGAGGACCCACTCTTCATGTAAATATACATTAATGAGCGCAAGGATTTTAAGGGCTTTAAGGGTAATGGGAAAAAAATAAAACATTTAGGTGATAATAGATTGATGAAAATATCGGTTTGTAATTGTTTTGTAATATCTTTTGAAGTCTTTACTTGCACCTTTAATTGGATTGAAAAAAGCCCACAGATTATTAATTCTCTTACATTTACTTATATTTACTCATGTTGATTTCTATACTGTATTTTAAAGTACTTCATTTCCAATTTGGTTTTCTTGCACTGGAGTGGAGAAGCGCCCGCTATCGTGTGTAGTATTGCAATGCAATTACTAAATCTATGCAAATGTACATAGCAAACAAATATCTGTACAAAACAGTATGAAAAACAAGACAAAGTGCTTTGTATTTGCTCTGCAGTCACAAAGAATCAGAGTTCTGATGCCTCTGGTCTTCAGCGCCTTGGTTTCAGTGCAGATTTCAGCAGCAGGCATTGAGGAGGAGGAGGAGGAGGTTTCAGCACCACGGACAGCTCCACTGTGAGTGGGAGGCTGTGTGGAAAGTGCTTCCTTTCTTTTTATCAGTCCCTTCCTTTTGTTGCTCCCATTGTAATCATCTTCCATCTCTCCTATCATCTTCATTTGTTTGTGCATCGAGTACATTATGTTCCAACACCTGAGCATTACAGCCAGGCATCAGTCAGGATGTGCTAAAATTAGTGTTTGAATCTCATTAAGGCTTTGAGCTGGAAATGTTCTGTTGTGCACAGAACAGAACTGAAGCTGCATGGAAAGCCACGGCTGCAGAGGCTGAGGTGCAGCAATTCATCTCTCTCCCCATCGTCCATCTGCTCTTTATTCCTTTTCTTTGCTTTTCTCTGTTTGTATTGAGCACAGTCTCCTCTTTTTTAAATGTAGGTATGTGCCCCGATGTGCAGTTATAAATCAGACCCCGGCTGACAGCGAGGCTTGTAGGACGCACCAAGGTAAAAATGGACCTCCAAAGGCATCCAGGAAGAGAATAATATCATAATAGAATCTGTTTGTCATAAGCACCCTTTTGGCTGGAGGCATTACACCGAGACCTGGGGACCAGGCAATCGAGGGGAGGGAGGGAGGGAAAACAACACTGTGGCAAAGCATTTCCTGAATATTGTTTATGATAGGTTTAATGGCCTGTCAAATTTGTTTGCCTGTTCTTGGCTTTTGAAAATAAAGAGGCACTGTATTAGCAGATGCGGTGCGATGGCTTCTGTTGAATATGTGTGTGTGTGTGTGTGTTCTTATCCACTTTAAATAATTAGCTTCAACACAACTAACACTAACAGTCTAAAGATAAATGTAAATTAAAGGTACAGAGTGGAAGATTTTGTCGTGTATGTTTGTGTCCTTATCCACTTCTGATAATGTGCTTAAACACATGAAACACTGACAATCTAAACATATGTGTAAATTAAAGGAACAGTGTGTACGATTTGGTGACATCTATTGGTGCAGATGCATGTTCTATTCATCACCTCACCTTCAGCATGCAGGAGAAACCATTGTATTCATGAGATGTCATTATGGCTCAAAAGATGTTTAGTACATCCGCTGTGGGCTATTGTAAAATCATGGCGGCCCCCAGAGGGAGGACCCATCCCTGATGTAAATATACATTAAAAGTGCAGTGTGTAAGATTTCTGTACTTGTATCTATAGAATATAATTACATTTTTTACAAAGGTATAATCATTCCAATGTATGACTCACTTTTTGTCCAGCCCTTTAATGTATATTTACACCAGGAGTGGGTCCACCCTATATGGGGGTCATTGATTAATTAAGTGTAATTGTTTTGTAATCCTAATCCTAACCTAAGAACCGACAAAAACATTACCAAAATCTTCCATACTTGCACCTTTAAGTACATTATACAACATGTAGACAATATCACGGAGAGACAAAAAATCTCTACATATGATCTTTCTCTAAAGGCTTAAAATAACCCTCGTGGGAAAGGTGACTGCGGTGTAGTATCCAGGCAACAAAAGACGACTGATATGGATTCCACTGGCTCCATCCGACCACTCAGGGGTGACCCTGCACTCACCAACACACACACACACATACTGTACGTACACACACCCAGAGCCCAACAGTTTGTGAGTGGATAATGAAGGGATCAAAAGAGATTGAAGAGAATCTGTGGGACACGTGTGACGCCACAGCCGTCATACATCAATGGGGGCTCGAGGCCGTGGTGAAATCTCCCTCGTCAACACTCGGCCGCGCTCGGCGGAGAGTGACATGATGGCATCTGTCTTTTAAAGCTGACTTAAGCCCGCTTATTTATCTCACTCCAGTCGAACACATCAGCGGAGAAAAGTTTCACTAAGCCCTCAAGCTGTAGCATGCAAATATGCATCAGCAGAAAGCACTCACAAATTGAAAGTGTGCATATTTCTATTGCGTACAAACACACAAATACACACACACACACACACACACACACACATACAACACACACATCATGGTCAAGCTCCAAAACTCACAACACCTGGTGCAGATGGCAAGTATTACAGGACGGACACAGCTGATTGGATAGAGAGAGACGAGGGCAAAGAAGATGCCAGAGGCCGACAGGTGCACTACATCAGTCCTGCACCAGAGGAAGTCCAGTGTACAAATTGGGGGTCTAAAGCACTTTTTGTGTTTTTCTTGCAGCAGTTATGACGCGTGTTACGGCGAGAGACCGTTCCGTGAAACGCTCCAATCCTTTTGTTCCACTGTGGGACTTATCTGCCAGACATCTCATGTCAATACCTCTTTTATGTCTCTGTTGTCTGCACAAGGATAGCGGTCGAACAGAAACGCTCTGGTGAGCTGCTCCAGTCGGCACAATGGCGACGATTGACCCCATTGCTGTCGCCATGGCAATGCGAAGATGGCTAATGGGGATGGGTTTTGGCGGGTGCTGGCTCTGACTCGTGTGTGTGTGTGGTAGAACTGCAGATTTGACTTGAATGAACAGAGTGTGGGATACGGTGACATCTAATGGTGGAGTTACATGTTGCAGCTGAATATCCCTCAACACACCTGTTGGAATCATTCACTAATTACATTATTTTGTTTGTTCATTCTGGGCCCCTGTATAATACATATATATGTATATAAGTATACCTGCTGATATAAATATGATTTATATACATATATATATGTATGTGTGTGTGTGTGTGTGTGTGTATACTATTAAAAACATCTCTATATTTTTTTTTATTGTCTCTATCTACTGGACCTTTCATCTTTTAGTGTCCCATTTAAAGGTGCAGATAACCAGTGGTGAGGTGACACAAACAACAAAAAGAAAATGTATGTTTAGATGCACTAAATGTGTTGGATTTAGTGACATCTAGTGATGAATTTCAATCATACAACTGACCATCACCTAACCCTTTCTCATTGAAACTCATAAAGTATCTTGACCTCTGAGGCCTCCATATACAGTAGAGGACGTGCTGGTGATGATGATACGTGGCTCATTCAAGGATAATGTTTACACACTAGATAAATGATTGGTAGAATTGTTTTACTTTGCATTTCTGCCAAATCAAATCGGTATGACATTTAAATGCTATAAAACAAATAACACTGTCGACAAGAAAGCCACTACGTATAGTTTCCCACCTGAGTCTGAGCTGTACATGTAGACGAACTTGGTCCAGCCGTAGTGGTCGATGACGCCCACCAGCGCGTCCTGCAGCTCAGGCCTCAGCTGGATGACGAACTGATTGGCCGTCTCGATGGGAAAGGACGGCGTGACGAAGCAGACGTGCAGCGCTCCACAGAAGGACATAAGCATGTTGACCGTCTTCCTGTCATACAGGCCGATGATGGCGTACACGCCTTTGGAAAACTGCGAACAGACTGTGGGGCGGGAGAGGAGAGAGAGAGAGAGAGAGAGAGGGGGGGGGGAAGACGAGAGGTTCTTGTTATGGTGGAGTTATATAGTTCTACGAGTTATAGAACGTTTACATTGAACTGAGGAAAAACTCTCATAAAGCTAAAATTCAAAGTCGAGGCAATTACACAGGGACAAAACAAAATGAGCCGAACCCCTTCCTATCGAGTCAGGCTCTTGCTACTTACAAATCATAAAAGCTAATAAAAATCGTATTGATGAAAGTCATTTCAAGCCTTTTACACTTGATTAAATAGTGTAATACAATTAAAACATTTCACAATGAATGATAGAAAAAAATAATCGGACAGTCGATACGTATTTATGGGCTGAGTAAGAACATCAGATAGCTGCTTAATTGCAGTTTTGTAAATGTGTAAAATTGCCACTTTTTCCTTTGAAGATTTCAAACGTGTTTGAGGTTCCTAATGTTCTCCTATAAAAGCCAGATAATGCATCATCTATGGCAATTAAATCTAATAAAAACTATTTCAAAATATATGTGGACGCTTTCCATAAAAAACAGATTAGTTGGAGCGGAAATTGTCAGAAAAATCCTCAATGAACATAATTTGTATTTGTATCTTTATTGACTTGATTGATCTGAGGCTACATACGTACCAGAGTTTCCCCTACAATTCTACCAGGCTAACAAAATTAATTATTTTTCCATATAGTGCCAGATCACAACAGACATCATTTAAGCGTATCTTTCCTATATAGAACAGGTCTGTACCTTGTTCTTTTATTTAACAAACTAAAATACATATGTTATATATTATTTACAAGTCAACACATCATTTCTGTCTCTACACGGTCGCGGTTTTATTTCTCCTCCACTCCCTGCGCCTTGATCCGTGCGTGCGCACCCGCCCGCCCGCGCACACACACACACACACACACCCACACACTCACACACACACACACGAGACTGAGTCCGCACGTCAGAAAATAATAGTTCAGTTCTGATCTTTAAAGAAACACAAACTTTAAGTGTTTGTGTCAGTCCGTCTGGCTCCGAGCGCATGTGTGAAAAATTGTTTTTTTAGAAAACAAAATATTGAATATAGTGCATTTATTTCAGGATATTTCAGCCAAGACTTTAAACAGAAACACAAAATGAATGACCAAAGGTGTCGCCCAACTTTTTGATGATAACGTATGGCATTAATTCAGCACTTATCACCACCAGCAGTATCCTCCAGTATCAGAGGAGCAATTATTCATCCACGTGTTTCCTGGCATGTTGAGTCAAAGTAAAGTAGTTAAGCATGAAGCCAAAACAGTCGCTATGAAACTTTTGAACAATCTTTAAAATAGCTTGAGCTTCCTCCCTCTGCCATGTTTATGCAAAAGCCGAACTGTTGGTCCATCTGTGTCGCAGCGCTCTGTTTGTTTGCCTTCACTGAGAGGTGGAGAAGGTGAAGGCAGATTAGGAGTGGAGAGGTTAATCAATGCATCCCCAGGGCTCCATTGACATTTCACTGGCAGCAGGAGGCGGCTCCCGTCCCTCATTTGCTTTTCTCCCTCACTCCGTCTATTTCCCTTTCTCCCATTGTCCGCCTGTCACTCCGCGCACTTCCTCCTCACCCTCTCCGATCCTAAAATAGCTAATGTACGTCGACAGAGGTGCATTCTCTCCCGTGCTCTCTGCTGAGCGAGCCACGAGGTGGCACGTGCAGGTCTGGCCGGGGCCATTTCCTGTGCTGCGGTGATGGGTGGGCCTTAGCCGTCACGGTATTTACCAAACAGATTGAAGTCGCTGCCTGTCCCTCGTGTGAGGGCCAGCTCGCTGCTAGGAGCCAAGGGATCGACGGAGAGAAAATGGCCTGCGCCCAAAACGCCTAACCTGTCACAGAGCTGCACCCTCCAGGCAGGCACGTGTGTGTGTGTGTGTGTGTGTGTTTGTGTGTGTGTGTGTGTGACGGAGAAAGAGAAAGGGAGAGCACTATCACATAAAATTACATATGTGCGCACACACACACACACAGACACACATGCAGCCGCAAGTGCTCCAAAAGCCTGGTGACTCACCCTACTTTTAAAAAAGCCCTGAAATAGACATTTTGCGCCTCGCCACACTGACTCAGTAACAGACCTATCTCTCGGCCATGGTCTGCACACGCTCTTGCTGGTAAATGGACCTCGGCTCTCCCAGCTATTGCCCTCCACCGGCAGCAGACATTATATTTCCCCCCTCACCATTTTCTAGGGACCAATTTCCGCGGTGGTCCCCATGTTCTGCTTGGATAAAAGGTAATGAGAGCTTGTTTGACTTTTTGTGCAGTGTCCCATTACTCTGCCCTGAAGCAGGTTACCACGTTTCGCTGAATGCGCGTCATTTCTCATACCTACAGAATGTCTGTCCGGTGAAAAAAAAGAAAGGGAAAAAAAAAAACATGCAGCCATGTGGCACGGACCTCCTGCTCCGAGCTGGCGAGAGAACCGCATGCTCGTCTGATTCGACACAAGCGTGACACGGAACATTGGTGTTACTCGACGGTCTCGGTCCAGATAGCAGAATAGCGGCGCGGGCGTGGCGTGGCGGGCCGCGTTTGTGTTGCGAAGCCGCTTGTTAGCGATGCGCCACATGTGCAGCGACAATCAAGCCTAAAGTGATTTTGTGGACCCCGGCAACACCTGTCCGCCCTGGCACTGTGAGTTTTTCCATGTCCACAGGCCACAGCTGCCATGGCGGCAGGACTGAGGTTGCCCAGGCAACAGCAAAGGGATTACAGTCGCTCAGAGCTGCGAAAGGACTTCTGAAAGATGGAGCGGGAAGTGCGGACTGTTCGGGCATTTTGTCATAATTAGCTTGTCCGAATTTGCAAAACTGACTCTGATTTGCACAATCGGAAGATGATATCCGTGGTAATGGGAGATTTGCAGCCAGAGTTTGATTGCGCCACACTCTAATTTAAACTCAAAACAAACCATACCAATTTCCCCGAGTCAACAAAAACCTTCAGCATGTGCATACAGATGCAGGAACGCTCTGCTGGTATTGTCCCCAGAGTCAAAGTATTCACCTGCTGTAAACTTTTTCCCATGAATGAGCAATGAGGCCATTTGCATGTCTGTGTGGCTGAAGAGTTTTTGGTCAGTGGGAGGAAGAGAGAGAGAGGAAGGAAGGAAGCGGAAAATCCTGAAGGGACCAATAGTAACACAACAGGAGGAGCTGTCAGAAACAACTCACGCAGCGACTGTCTTCCCTGTGCTCCGTTTCCTGTGCCCTGCAGCTGTTCCTCTGCTTAGCATGAGCCAGATATCAAACGACAGACGCGTCTGCGCCGGCTGCAGAAAGGGGCGTGTTTATGACAGTTGCTCCTGAATCTAAAGTTGTGGATGATGGGAGAGCTGCAGGGGGAAGGGGGGGGGGGGGGGGGGGGGGGTTGGCAACGCTACATCCTTCAAACTGCCTCTGAATGTTTAAAAAGCCAAACACGAAACACACTATAGATAGAGTCTCTGACTGTGACTTGATTATGTCTCTGATGACGGTGGTTTAAAGGTGCAGTGTGTAAGATTTCCATACATTTTTACCCCTTCTTAGCTTGGGATTAGGATTACAGAACAATTACACTCACATTTTTACAAATGTATACTCACCTCAATGTAAGACTTGCTCACTTTAGCCCTTTTATGTATATTTATTTCAAGAGTGGGTCCTTCCTATAGGGGCCGTCATGTTTTTACAGTTGCCCAAAGTGGATGTACTAAACATCTATTTATTTATCTATCTATCCACCCATCCATCTATCTTTCATGTAATACACTGTTTAATGTCCAATGATATTAGGAAAATTAAATCCATTAAATATATAAATTGACATTTACTCCTGGGTGGGGAGACCCTGCAATCAAAGTGAGGCAAATTTTCTGGTCTGTCATAAATCAAATGTTGATATCAGCAGATATCTGGATGTGAAAGGCTTCAAGGTGCCCTTGTGCCTGGTGCCTCCCTGCTGCTCCACTGTAGAGCCGTTCACTCTGTGTGCAGGGCTGAGCTGCTCCAGCTCCTTTTGTGAGAATCTTTGATTCTTTGCTCGATATTAAAAAAATACAACCCCCCCCCCCCGCTCAAAAAAACCCAACAAAATCAATACAGCTGCACATATTTTTATCTGGAGTGGTCGCAAAACATTTTTTTTAAATGTACATTTGGGGTGAACACACAAGTAGGTTTGTGAGAATCAATATGTGGAGGAAGGGCTTGTCTCAGTAAACACTCACACGCGCAGGTTCACTGTGGCAGCATGGAAACCACAAATTTTGACATGGACATTATATGAATAATATATTTGTGCTCACACGCACGCACGCACACACGCACACACATACACACAGATCATAGTTTTTATACTATTCCTCTCCCCTGGGACTTGCATGCTATTATCCTGAGCAACATTAAGGTCAGCAGTACAGAGGGAATTTCACAGCAGCAGGACGCCGGGTTCAGCTGGAGGGAGCGGACTGATTGGAGGGGTCTTGCTCAGTCATCCGTAAAGGTCTTTTTTTTAAATGCCGCACTACTGGGGAGTCACCTCTGAATACAATCTGCGATCATTAAGCTGCTCACCCACTGACAAAACCAATCAAATCAACTTCAACTAAATATGGTTTACAACAGCATTTTTACGCCTTTTGTTTTCGGTTACGATAAGCAAAGATCCAGACGCCACACTAACACCTTGCTTTACGACATCCGTCTTCCAGCAAAAGACCACCGATACCTGAGGAGGTTGACTTGATTCCCTCTTTCAGTCGAGACAGCTTTCTATTTTTATAATTAATAATCTAGTCAATAAAATGTCGGAAATCGTTTGAAATGTCTCACACAGCCCGGGGCAGCCCTGTGAATCGCTCGGTTTTCAGCAAAAGGTCCAAAACGTGAGGAAATTAAAATATCCTGGAAGCTTAATATCAAATCAGCACATTAAACGTGCAACAAGGTCAGTAAACACTATGCTGCTCAGCTGGTTACGACAGTGAAGAGCACATCCAAATCAACATGTGAGTGGGGATCGACTGATCGTGGTTTTATATAGTGAGAATCCTACGTAATATTTGGAGCCAATTTATTTACGATAATAATAATAATAACCTTGCTATACCCACGGATCCCTCCAACATTGTTTCTGCAGAGTCAGCAGCATTTGGGCTTAAATTCTGGTCAGTACCACAGGGTACACAATCTACGGTTTGCAGCATCACTGTTTTTGTGCACAGCCTCTCAGAGCATTCATGTGTGGGCACAACATCTTCTATAAGCATTTCCTATCAACGTATCAATGAATTTCATTGAGTGAGTCACCAGAAGGTTGAGGGTTTGATCCTTATGCCCATATGTCCCGTGGGGTGCTGCGCTCCAGAGAGGTGCACTCCTCTCGATGGCACTCCGAAGTGTCCTTAGCCGAGAAACTGAACCCATACTATCCCCTGATGGCTATGAAAACGATCTGCATATAAAAGTGCATGTAAGCAAATCTCTGGAAGAGGCCGATAAGCCTGTGTTACAATAAAAGAGAGGAATTCGGCACAATGTGATTCCATGTGATTCCGTACAAATGTCTACGTGATTATATCAATAATTGCAGTCTTGCGTCTGAGGGTTAAGTTTCAGATCATGAACCACAACATCCCAGGAACATATCTGGCCGGGCTCCTTTCCAGCACGTCATCCCACATCCGTCTCTACTCTCATTTCCTTTTCTTAGGATATGAAAGCAGGGGTTCATTTCGGCCAACGCTCTGTTCCTTGGTAACCGCGACACCATTGTTTCCATTCCGTATTTAATTTAAGGCGATGCTCCTGAAAGATGAGAGGGATGATGGGAGCGGGTGAGGCTGCTGTCACATCAGACAGTAATATACACCGCCGCGGCAAGGGTGAAGGGTCACCCAGTCAACCACAGAGCACTTTGAGAGGGAGATACACACATCTGACACCAGACACAGGAAGACACACACAATCATCCCCCGCTCACTCACCCATGGCTAATAACTGTCAGATGATGTGTGTAATAAAAACAGAGAGCATGTTGTGGTCCCTCTGGTGCCATCCATCTTCCAGAGGGCTAATCGGCTATGCTAATGAGAAGGGCCAGAAAAAGACACACACACACACACACACACACACACACACACACACACACACACACACACACACACACACACACACACACACACACACCACACACCCGCACACACACACACACACACACAGGATCCATTCAGGGTGCACACACTTGATAGACTTATCAAGCAACACCATCCTTCAACACCCTCCCAAAAAAAAAAAAAGTCTTGCTGAGTTTGACAAGAGCAAGTCTCACACACAGCTTGTGCTTGTGAAGAATCCCTCAGGTGATGGGGAGAGGGAGGGGTGGGGGTGTGGGGGGGCTGGGGTGTGTGTTCGCTGTGGGCCCTGCAACACAGTGTGACTCATAGAGGGCGATCAATCTCCTGTGCCGATGGCAGAGGGGGGACGAGGGGACCGAAGATCTGCATGATCGTCTGCAGACATGACGGAATAAGGTTTTGTCAGCATGAGACCCTCAGGTCAAGAACGCTTTTTTTGAACAATGTATGCAAACAAAGACTATGCAACCGACACAAGTTTGAATTGGTTCAAATGTCTTCCTCTATACCAGGGGTCATCAGAACATATATTTCAAAGAAGAGCTGCACGTCTTGATCCCTCTGAAGTACAAGATAAATCTGAGGGAGCGTCAAAGCTACTTCCGTGTTCGACTGCAGCCATGTCTCGTTGCATGCGACCGAACTATAGACCGTGATTTCACAGGCCAGAGGAAGGAGCTAGAACACAGCGCCAATGGGAAGTATCCAGCAGGAGATGGCTGCTGGTGGCTGCAGCCACGTCCGCGGATGTGACCGAACAGTAGACCAGTTGATTAAAACACATAAACGTACAGACACATACTGTTGCCTCCGTGTATTTCTGAATTCAGTAATAATCTGGGGGCCAGATTGAAAGCACCGGTGGGTCAGATGTGGCCCGCAGGCCGCCAGGTGACGTTCAGTGCTCGACACCCTACGCTGAGGCAAATCCCTTCATCTTTCCCGGCTGTTAGCATGTTACAATGTCCAAACCTTATTTTCGATGGTTTGGAACAATGTTTTGTATTCCAACGTTTAGATGAAGATCCGACACTGGCGAAGCATTGAGCTGAGGGAGCTTTTGTTGATTCAAGATGTGATGACATCATGAGGCAGTTTTCCACTACATCAATGTGCTTTGAAAGAATGTTTCCTACTCTCTTGTTGTCTTTACCACAGCATTCTGACAACAGACTTGACAAAGCCAGACTTATCACTGGCAGTGTAAAATATGTCAATTACCTTGTAACGGTGCAGTACGTAAAATTTCAGTCTTTTTTGTCACTTTGTCACGAGAAAAAATATTACAAAATGATCACATACTGAGAATTTCATAATCACCTAAATGTATTTTTGTTCGTCTTACCCTTAAATGAGCCCTTTAACATATATTTACATGGGGAGTGGGTCCTCTCTACGGGGGCTGCCATGTCTTTACAGTAGCCCAGAGTGGACGTACTAAACATCTGTTGAGTCTTAATGACAACACAGTCTACCATAGGTTCTCCTGCATGTTCAGGAGGGTGAGGGTGATGGATACAACATGCAACTTCACCACAAGATGTCACCTAACCTTACACATAGCACCTTGGAAAAGCTTGTTCAATCGAAAGGATATTGGCAACAGCCAATAAGCAAAACCCTCATTGGTAGTGGGGATCAGGGCTTTTTTAGAGCTTTTCAGGCTGTGTGGGCTTCGCCTCACTGGCTCTCCATCTCTCTGGAGGGCCCATATGCACCATGGAGTGCTGTGCTCCAGAGAGGTGCACTCGCTGTTCCCCAGCATAAACAGCTTTAACTCCTCAAGCTCAAGGGAGATTTGGAGCCAGTAGAAGAGCGATAAAACCGTGTTTATGTCACTGCTGCTTCCAGTACGGGTGGCAAATAAAACAGAGAGACCATAATAGAGAAAGAGGAGGAAAAGACAGATAAAAAAAAGTAATAGTCGAGGCAAAAGATGGAAAAGAGGTTGAAAAAAATGGTGGCTGACAGGGAGGAGGTGCTAAAGTCAAGATCCGCAGCACTGGGAGCAGCAGTGATCGGAGCTGTTGAGCGGCCAAACAGTTCCTAGATTAATGTTAGAGAGCGTCGGATAGTCATGAGAGATTACATTAGCTGAATCGTGGGGTAATGAAAGGTTAATCGGGATGAGCCAAAAAAAAAACAACAAAAAAAAAACACGAGCGTGTCTTGAAAATGTAGACGAGGGCGGACAGAAGGCGAGAGCAGTTTGCTGGAGAGGAGAAGAAACAGAAGCATTAGTGTCAGTGAGAGGAGATGATAGGGGCACTGCTGCGAACAAAGGGGAACAGATGCCAGCCGAGCAGTGGGGGGACAGGGACCACACGGTGAAATCTGGATTTCTCCTATTTCCTCTAAGTAATAAAACAATGGCACGGCGTCGCCTCATTAAATGGGTAATCGAGGGTGTGAGAGCACTCCCCTCGGCTCCCAACATCTCTCTTGCTCCTTTGTTCTGTGTCTCAGGCCATCGTCTGCCCCTCCTTATGGTTTTCTCGCCACACTTCCAATCTGGTTTGCCGCCAAACCGGATGCCGTGCTGGATAAATGCTTACCTGGGCATCGGGTCAGAAACCCCGGCCTGGATCAGCTCCTTTCAGGAAGGGCGGGGCGGGGGGGGGGTCCGGAAACTTCAATTATCTCCTTAACAATCATCCCTTCCCAATTAGCCAGCCCATCTGCGTGTCAGCGTGGACAGTTGCAGAGGGACGGGCCCGCTCACACACGTCCATTCCGCAGACAGAGGAAGTGATGGAGGTTGATAGGCAGAGCAAGAAGAGGCGGATGCACAGCTGGAATACTGATTCATTAGGCCCTGCTGGTGAAATTAATAACACATTCCAGCCAAAGCCACAGGGAAATAAAGTCTTCATAACGGACCTGAGTGGTAAATCTAAAAAGTCCATTAAAAGTAAGAGTGAAATAACCATTAAAGTTACTAGGAGCCTTAAATCCTAAAAGTGTGAAGGAACACCTTATATTCACACATACATAAGCAATGGGACCTCTCTTGGTGGAAGCTGCCATGTTGCACCACCGTGTTTTCAATTTGCCCAGAATGGACAAACCAAACACATTTTGAGTTGTGATGGTAACTACCGTCGTTTCCTCGAACATGCTTGAAGATCAAGGTGAGGTGTCACCACTTGGTGTCACTACATCCTACACACAACCTTTAAAACACAACGTAATGTAAAACTGAGAAAGAGGGAATATTGTCTCACTAAATATATTCAGTCTTCAAACTTGATATCAGTTCAAAAGATGTACATGGATAAAAAGGCTGTGAATCAAAACCACTATGTTTAATTTTAAATAACATATAGAACAAATACTTGTAAAGTATTGCAAGATACTGTAAGAGACAGAGTAAGGAATCAATGGATCTGTTTATTTGTCTGACCTATTGACAGTATCATAATACTATATGCTGCTAAGTACATCACCAGCTACCATTGCTAACATTATGATTTGGATATTTGGGGAAACAGATCCTTTGATCTGGGACTTTTCAATTGAGTTTCATCTCACGTCAGAGCAGCATCTTGTAAAGTAGCTGACATTTTGATACATAAGTTACAAAAAAGATCAAACAAATCAGCATGTGCCTAAAATCTGTTCTGATGGGCTGACTTTAATGTAAACTTGTCAAAAGTTGAAGTTTTTATCTTGTATTTTGTCGATACACGTGCATTTCGTACAAATGAAAACATCTTTTCATGACTTACATTAATACAAAACTAAAAAATGTTTTTTTTTGCTTTTTCTTTGTCATTATACAAAGATTCGATTCAGTGCTGCTAACGTGTCTAACGTACATTTTGGGAATAATTCTCCATTTTCCGACTTCAATGATATAAAAAGTCTGAACAACTTACCTGAGTGAATGACTTGATGAATAAATGTGGATTACATATGTGTGTCTAGATGTGAACAGTGAGGAAAAGCACCTGCACAGGTGTTTGCGCAATGTTTACGCAAAAAAATACATTTAGCTCATTTCTCAGAGGCAACAGAGAAAAGCATGACTGCTATGAGTGCACAAACACTAACAGAGACTCATTTGAGCCGGTTAGTTCAAGTGACGGCCTGTTCGATAATAAAGCTAATCACCCGATGACTAACGACAAACGTGTGTTTATCTTTTGCCGTTGTCATTTTATCCGTTTCCCTCGACCTGTTGACGTCTAACTTTCCCACACTGTTGCCGGTGTGCTTCCATAGCGAGGCTGTTGTAAATTGTGCCAGCCTCTGAGCATCATCTGCACGGCTCTTACATGACAACAACAGTCTCTGTTGTCACTGGAAGAGCCAGCGCTCTCTGTCACACTGTTTAATATGCTTGTGGGCTGTGTTCCTCATTAAAGTACACAACAGCTCCTGAGATGTACTGTACCACAAAAGAGGGACTCCCGCTTCAGTCTTCGCCGCGAAAACATGACAGCTGCCATCATCCCGCGCTCGTCCCTCCACCCCACGGCACCGAACGCCGTCCTCATCCCCAAACACATTGTTTTCTAATTGCCGGGCCCGCAAGTCTCTGCTCAGACCTCCAGAGATGACAGATTTGCTTTAGATAGTCGGTGAGCTCGTGTGAATACAGAGGAGGAGTCAGAGCAGCTCAAAGACACAGTGTGGGGGGACAAATGGAAACTGACGAAACGTTGTTTAGAGGTGAACGTGTTCGATTAAAGGCTTTGTCTGCATTAAAGCCGACATTCATTTGAGAGCTCATTTTCAAGAGTTTTAAAAAGAGACGGACGCAAAATAAATGATTTGCAGGTGGTGATGAAATAAACACCAGCAGAAACATGGAGTAGCAGAGAGGAGCGTTCCATTTTTCAGCTGCAGGGACTTCAAAACAAAAACATCAGAGCAAGACGATGACTGCCTGCAGAACAAATTGAGAACAGTTATGAGACAATTTAACGGTGGATTCTGCAAATAAATTAATATTATGAAAAGTCAATAAGCACGATTACAAGAGTATTTCTTATTTCAAGAGCGCAGCGACCCTCCCACAAACCTTCAGGATTGATCCCTTTTCAAGAATTTTTACTTTCTTTTCCTACTCTTTAAAATAAAAAAAATACCATATTCAAATGTTGATGTGTGGTAAACTAATGTGGCAATGAAATATCTGACCTTAACCAACATTGTTTTAATGGTTGTGGTACAGTGTTTCCATAGTCTGCTCATCCAAGACGTCACTATTACCCCTATGGATTTGCTTAGAGATATACTGTATATCTCTTAAAGGTGCAGTGTGTAAGATTTAGTAACATCTATTGGTGAAGTTGCATGTTGGATCCCTTATCTCATCCTTCCCTTTCGAGCATACAGGAGAACCTATGGTAGCCCTCGGTTCCCAATAAAGCTAAGGAGCCGTTTCGTATGTCTCAGGCCTAAAAGCATGGCGGCCCCCATATAGAGGACCCACTCCTGATATAAATATACATTAAGGGGCTCATTTTAGGGTAATATGAAAAGAATAGGTGATTGTAATGTCAATTCATAATTTGTATCTATAGAAGTGACAAAGATTTACCAAAATCTTAAACACGGCACCTTCATGCGGTAATTTCATCGACTTGAAATTTCGCACAGAGAATACTGTATAACACTGTTTCACGAGCGCATGGCTTGTGGTAGGTCTACCTCAAATGGTTCGAACCGTAGAGAAATAAAATGGATTCAATCTAAAAAAATCTGACAAAGAAATGTTTTGGAGTTGTACTGTTGCATACACACAGTTGAGCTCATTACTGTTCAACCTTTATAACTGGGCACGACAAGACACCTGTGGATGCATTGATATTAAATTTAGCTGCAAACCTGGAATTAGGCTTTGAATTGCAAAACAAGTGCATAGCGCCATTGTTGTTAGAATGCTTGTTGCACAAAGCAGCAGTCTTCATTTTACACACAGAAACGGGCTTCTGGGAAATCAGTTGAAACTGTGACTGTGTGAGGATGAAAAATGTGTTTTGCAAAAAATATCTCTGCTAATGTGGATGGGATAACAACTGGTTTCCTTTCTTCACAGCTGATTTCACATACATCAGAGAGCTGGGTGGCAACAGGGTCACATTTAAGTGCCTCTTAGGAAACCGGCCGTATCAGAGTGTGAGCAGATTAAATGACAGGTTGCCTATTTTCTCCCTCCACGTCTCTCTTTTGTCTCCTCCCTCCACCTCCTCCGGTGCACATGGCACCTCTGCCTCTCTTTTTGCAAAACCACTCACACACACACACACACACACACACACACACACACACACAATCTCCATACTCCATCACCCCGCTGCTGGGGGAGCACTTTTGGCTGATCTGCATTGATTGCTATGGGCCATTTTCTATCCCTGGCACTGAGGAACAAAAAAACAAAAAAACCCAGAGCCTTCTCATTCATCAAACCAGCACCTGCCAGACAGTAACCCAAGAGAACCAGCGCGAGATTCTGTCTTCTTTTTTTTTTCTTTCTTCCCCTTCACCAGCAGCGGTCTCTTTGTTTTCTCCTTGACAAATAACTGTCATGTCCCGACCAGTCAGGAGGGAGTGGTGATCTGCTATCCGTCCGCCTTTTTCAATAACGCGCTGAACACACAGTAATCCCTCTGAATGTGCACATTGTGGCAGTCAGTCACCCCGGCTGTACCTCTGTGAGTGACACACTGACTACACAATAACATACAACACCCCAGAGCATCGCTGACACCGAGCCTGAGTCCAATATCGGAGCTAAACCACCTCCCACTATCACCAACGCCCCCCACCATCCCCCTCTTCTTAACACTTGGACCCCGGCAGAGTTTGGGTTTGAGAACGGTGCAAAAGGAGATAAACAAACAGACGGAGAGATATTTCTTTTTCAGCTTCTCCACTAAGGTCCTGTGGTGAGCCGGTTCAATTTCTCCTTTCTTCCCCCTGTGGTGTTATTATTACATATTTATACGTATATAACCCCAAAGAGGGAAAGCATTGGATGTGGTGCATTGAATAATACATTGAACGCATCTGCTCAAGCTCTGTCTCATGTTAACCGTTGTGTGTGTGTGTGTGTGTGTGTGTGTGTGTGTGACCATTAAAACCATCTTGCATGCTGACACACACACACACACACACACACACCCACACTTCTTACTTAGCAGTCAGGTCGCGGTACTGGACTGATGAAGAGAACTTGAGCCAGATTGACGTTGCAGCATAGATGCAGAAAACAAAAGTGGTTTTGTTAATTCAATGTTGCTCTGGGAATAATTCAAACTGTGGCTTGGTTTTGTTTTTTTATAGATGTGGACATAAAAAATATGTTTTGATAATGTTGCACTCATTAAAGTAATTGCTGAGTTGTGGAGACATGACAGCACATGGGTGAGGTCAGAGCAGCATCTGAATCAGGCCGTGGCTTCAGCAGCAAATTTAACAGTGGTTGCAAACATGAGGACGTGGACCACAATGCAAGAGTGAAATGACTTACATAAGGAGTGTGCAGTATTTTCATGTCAGTCAACGAACATGACAATTAAAGTTTTACATCTGAGCTATTGGGAGGACCCCCCCCCCCCAAATGTAAATGTATTTACATATATGAGATAAGTTAAGGGTAAAAGGAGAAAAAATAAAATATTGAAATGATTATAAATTCATGAAAATGTAAGGATGGATGTAGTTGTTTTGTATTTTTTTTAAATTGACAAAAATGACCATAATCTTTCATTCTGCACCTCTTTGCCTCAGACTTCACAGCTTTTATAAATCTTCCCTAATCTTCCACAAGCCTTTTAAAACTGGATTATTGACATCAATCCATAGACTGTTTTCAGTACTAAAAATGTTGCATTCTTTAATACTATTTGTCAAACATTGCTGGAGAAATGGATACACAAGGGATCCAACGCATTAGCCAATAAACCATCCTCACACCCCGGTTTGGTGTAAAATCAATGTAGCACTTTTTGTGTAATAATACTGACAGTCGAACAAACAGTCACTGGGAGGAAACATAAAATCGTCCGCAGCAGTAATAAAGTGTAACAACACAAAGTAATATTTCTATGTGGAGTCATATCAGTGTGTAAAACAGAGGAGATCGCTGCCTCTCAGTCACAACGGAGACATTCAACTAACTACGAGGTAGATGCAGCTGTGAGTTTTATGCACATAAAACAGTGGATTTCTTTTTCAAAATCGGAAATGACTTCAACACTCTCATTCAGCATTTGTGCTGCGCTACTACCGGCGATTACTGTTCTCTGAGGAGTGGGGGACGAGGACTATCCAGTCCGACAGTATTAGCCAGAGCTGACTCAAATGTCAGCGATTTGTCAAATCATTCAACCCGACGAGTTCCACAAGTAAAACGGCAACATGACTTTAATGCAAAACTTCACTTTTACACCGTGTTAGGGGAGTCCACGTTAACGTTTGGAGGATTTAATGATCTGGCAACTGAGACACTAGATTTCTAGCTTTCATTATCCTTATGTATGTTGGACTTCACTTCCACCCAGAGTAAATAAGGCAAAGCTTTTAGGATCATTTACATGAACTGTAATCTAAATAATGAACTGGTGTCAGATGAGTACTTTTCACAAATTCACAAAATATAACACACAATGTGCACATATGGACATTTAGAGGAATCTAAGCATCAACACAGTTGCCGCTACAACAAGGGTGTCCAACATATGTACTGTGGGCCAGCACCGGCCCACCAGAGTCCAGTCTGGCCTGCGGGATGATTTTGCAAAGTGTAAAAATGACAGAGAGGATGTTAAGATGTTGGTTTGTCAACCTGCACTTACTATGCCGGGACACTAGGGGGAGCGTCAACCGCTCAAAATTGGTGAATTGGAGAGAGGAAGAGGACAACTGAAGTAAAAGGAGTTTGACTCACTCTACTACAACCACAACCACTTCCTGTTGACCCGAATTTGTTGGTAAAACAATAGTCAAGATCATCTTTGTGTGGAATTACACATCGGTAGAGAATCAAAGTTGTTGGGATCAAAGTTGTGCCACCAATTCCATGATCTCCAAGACACAGCCCTACACCTTCCGATTTGACCACTGACTCAATCAGTCCCTTTAAAACCACAGATACAGACGTGTTTGTTTATATTTGTAAATCCCACCATTGATATAACAACTGCAGGGCTTGATCTACAACCATGGTTGGACCACCCCTGGACTTGACCTCTGCCTATACGCCCTCCCTGTGACAGAGACCCACATACGTCCCTACATCCGGCAATAATTCATATCTGTCTTCCAGGCCTGTCCCCAGGGAAGTGTCCCCCCGGCCCCTCCTCCCCACCCTCCTCTCATCTGTCCCGTATTGATCGGTCGGGCAGGCCTTCACGCGATGCTCAGTTCATTGATCACGGCTGCCTCATAGATCCTCTCCCGGTCCTCTTTAACTGACCCTCAGAGACCCGAGGAAATACTGCTGCCTGCATCGCACTGACAGCACAAATCGTCCTTTCCATGAACACTAATTAGTCTTAATGAAAGGTTTATTATCACATTGGCTCGACCGGACACAAAATCAAATGAGTGACTTAGTGACTGGACCACAAAAAAAAAATAAAAAATTTGATCTGATTGAAATTCCCCAAGCGAAGGTGAAATGCTGTTGCTATAGGTGCGATATCCTGTACGGCAAGCAGCCAGCGTTCCGACTTAAAGCTTGTCACATGTGTGGAGGATATCAAAGAGAGAAGTGGATACTGTAGGCGTGAGCCTACAGGGGATTTGACACCACGCGAGCGACTCAGTGACGTCCTTATTATAAACCAAGTCAATAGCAGATTATGGTAATGTGATATCTAACTGAGGGGAACAGTGACTAATATCCTGCATGCACACACAGCTTCCCTCGTGGTTATTTTTAACCCGTACAAATATAAAGTAAGCCAGCATCCGCTAAGTGCTTCCACTGAAAATGCGACAACACGGGCCGATATCTAAGATATGGAATCACCCACAGAAACATCACATTCCGAGTTGGCTTGTGCGCCTTGAAACGAAGACGGGCGACAGAGAAATGCAAATGAGTTCCTCTAGCCTGTCTCCCAATTTGCCGGCGGTGTCGCCATCGTCGTTAACCCTGACGACTCCACAAGCGGCGAATAAAACCAAGCGCTTCACCCGTTGATGTTCCATTTTCCATCTGCTCTCGCACGCTTCCTCGTGTCCTCTCTCACCTTTGCCCCACTTACCCTGACCTCGCTGCCGCACCAACACCTCCGCCCTTATTCTCTCCATGCAGGCAGGTGCCAGCGAGCGTGCGCGAGCATGTGTACGTGTGTGTGTGCGGTGGTGAAAGGGCTCGCTCCAGGGAGGAAGTGGCGAGTCATGAGAACCAGCTGATGAGCATCGCCCTCATCCGGAGCCCCATTCATCCCCGTGCACAAGGGGCCATTCACCCCGCCGCTTTTTGCACTCGTGTACCCCGAGAGCCGCACTCACGCGCACTTACAGGGGTGAACTGTCACTCACTCAAGGCATCCTACATAGATGCAGATAAACACGCACGCACACACACACGCACACACACTCCTCCACAGAAGCTTACCAAATGAAAAGAAAGCTAAGAATAGGCAGCTTTGCTCCTCTGACTCATAAACAAGCCCCAGGGTCCCAACAAATACGGCTCTATAGGCTTCACATCCAAATGAGCTGTTAAGTGACACTGCGCAGGATGAGGTGTCATCTTCTCCCACCACTGTGGATCTCTCTGACACACTCAGATACACAAGACATGACAGCGACCGGATCCCAGCATACTGGGGGTGGGATTCTTTGTGGACCTCTTAAAGGTGCAGCGGGTAAGATTTGGTGACATCTAGTGGTGAAGTTGCATGTTGTGTCCAGTACCTCACCCTCATCTTTCTGAGCCTGCAGGAGAACCTACGTTAGACTTCAGTTGTCATTCAAACTTAAAAGATGTTTGGTAGGTCTACTCTGAGCGACTGTAAAAACATGGCAGCACCGATAGAGAGGAAACGCTCCTCGGGTAAATATTCATGAATGGAAATGGAAAAAAAAATGTACATTTGTGTGATTATAAAGTCATGACAATGTCAGTATGTAATGGTTTTGTAATATTTTTAGAAGTGCCAAAAATGACAGAAATCTTACACACTGCACCTTTAAGTATTAATTATTCAAAAACAGTTTGGAACTGAGGGATGAATCCGGGAAAGAGCAGCATTCTGAGGATACGCTGTTGGTTCCATATTGTCCTTTAGAGCTCACTATTCATGCTGCCGGGTGCCAGCTGTGACTAAGGCATTTACACCCCCATCTCCTTCCATCCACCCCCCCCCACCCCCCCCACTGTGAAAAAGCTCGACCCTCACACTCACGTCGCATTCCCCCCTCGGAGCGGAGGACCATCTCATTAATGAGGCCATCTGAGGTGTGTTTACATTTCATTAGACGCCACTCCTGCCCGACTCAACCGCCTACATTAGCCAACAGGGGGGGTGGGAGGTGAGGGGATCCAGGTCTCTAAATATTTCACACAGCTCTTATTGTGTTCCTGAAAGTCGTCTCTGCAGAATAATGCACACTATAAAGCCCATGAAGTCTGGTTTTATGAACAGGTGCAGAGATGATGGTAAATAAGAGTAAAGTGCAGGGAAATCAGTGATAGATGCCTCTCTGTTAAAGGTGCAGTGTGTACGATTTCGGTCAATTATTTGCCACTTCTATTCATTCAAATACAATTACAAAACAATTACATGTAGACATTCACAATACACAATACAATCACCACAACGTTTTACTTGCTTTTTACATAACCCTTAGCTCGTTTATGTATATTTATATCAAAAGCGGGTCTACCCTGTGGGGACTGCCATCTCGTGCATGCTCTAATGGCAAAGGTTAGGTGATAACAATATGCAATATGCACTTCACCAGTAGATGTCACCAAACCTTACACACTGTACCTTTAAGTGATGGTGTTCAACATCATTATATTAAAACTAATAAGTTCCAAAAGAAATTTCACCATGCTCACAGGCTGCGTCTCTATAAACCTTCCATCACAATTTTGTTTCATCTGTGAGTTCCGCCAGTTTCCTGGATTCCAGCCAGGTTTCAAAGTTGATCGCGACAATAGTCTGTGTCAGTCGGAAGTGAGCCGTCACTGAGGCAATGTCACAAGGCATGGCAGGCAGACAGACGGACGAACAGACAGACAGACAGGAAGGCAATGCTGACAGAGGGCATGTCTCCTGGACGTCCTCACTGACATTGGTGTGAGAGCAGCCACACATAGTCAGGGGTGGAGGAGGATATGGGCAAATACACAGCTTGACATTCATCAGGGGTAAGTGGAGGGTGAAGAATTAGAAATAAGCTAATGACTATTTTTGATACTTGATTTGTTTATGGGTTAATCGGATCAGGGGTGTCAAACATACGGCCTGGGGACCAGATCCGGCCCACCAGAGGATCCAATCCGGCCCACGGGAGGAATTTGCAAAGTCTCAAAAACGATGTTCTTGGTTTATGTTGGTTATAGTGAGAAGATACTGTTTCATTTATTAATCAGATACAATTTCGATGCAGAATATTTTCATTCAATTCCATTTAATTTCCGTACTAAAGCAAAGGGGCACATTTGAAGATGTTTGAATTGGTCATCATGCTATGAAACGAATGCGGCCCCTGAATTAGATAAAAAGACGAAAGCTACATTTGATCATGTCTCACAGAGAGTATGAATTAACATGTTATGTTAACAGATCTTATAAACCGATTAACAAATTGGACATGAACTATTTTACTAACAATGCATGGATAAACTGTGCAGCCCCTGTCATCTCCTTCGTAAATCTCAGACAAGTGAGAATTGATGCCTGACATCTGCAAAGGTCTGACCAAGAGACTTCTAACGATAAATCCTGAATCCCAGAGTCACCAACATCACATGATCTCTCATATACATTAGATAAACACACTCTAATGTGCCTGTTACTAATGTCCATCATGCATTGAGGTCCTCTGCAAGTCCTAACAGTTGGAATGCATGTATGTATGTATGTATACTGCGCGTGCCTGTGCGCGTGCCTGTGCGCAGCCAAACACAATGGGAGAGTTGAATAGTGTGTTCTGGCAGAAAAGAGCCCAAACAACCTCAACAACAGCTCATCGGATTGTGATCTGTAGCTTATTCAAAATGCTTTTTAAAACGCAACAGAGCAGGGGAGGGATCAGTGGTGTGCACGTGCACTTCTCACACATGCATGGAAACAAACTGATGTTATGTGACTGTCTGATCTCTCTCTCCCCCTCCTGCTGCAGCTGAAGCGGAGGATGAGGAGGATGCATCTAAATCCTTCAGAGCCCGGAGCGCGACAAAAAAAAAAAAAAACACGCAGAGAAAAAAAAAAACAAAGTCCCACGCAACACTTAACACAAAACACAAACATCTTTGCAAAAAAAATAAAATAAAGGGGGGGGGGGCTGCGTGATTAATGCGAGTCCACATGCACGCGCACTCTCAGACTCAGGGAGTCCCGTGCGCTCCTGGAGAACAGGGTGGTGATGATGAAGGGAAGCATTCATAAAGAATGGGAAAGACGCTGCTGCACCGACTCACAGACACACGGAAGTAATGTGTTTCCACGGAAGTGAGACTTACAGGCATATGTCATGGAGAAGCTGTTCCCCATCTTGACCATGTCCACCTGCGGCACCAGTTTGGGGATGTCCTGGTGGTGCGAGAGGGCGAAGCGAAACACCTCATATTCGTGCGATTCGGTGGGGAACAATCCTCCTGTGGAGCACGAGGGGGTGTAAACACACACACACACACACACACACATACACACGCGCGCGCGTCAGACACGGGTGAGGTTTGTTTCAATGTAAATAGAGAAAGCAGCGCTCACCTATATTGATGTTACTTGGGAAACTTGAGCTCGAAGCCAAGCACGCGCCCAGTAAACTGGTGTAGAGGATGGTGGTGAAGCTTCGCTGCATATTTCCGTTTGCATTGGCGAAGGGGGAAAGAGCCGGAATCCGAGCATAGGTTTGTCCGCCAGTGGGTGAGAAGTTAAATCCTCCGGGCTTCTTCTTCTTCTTCTTCTTCTTCTGCCTCTTCTTCTTCTTTTTCTTCCTCTTCTACTGCTGCTGCTTCGCTTCCACACCGACGCCGAGGCAACGCACCGAGACAATTAAGGCAACGACGACTGAGAGGAGGCACCTATCTCCTCTCTCTCTCTCTCTCTCTCTCTCGCTCGCTCTCTCTCTCTCTCTCTCTCTCTCTCACTCTCTCGTTATCTCTCTCTCGTCCTTGGCTGCTGTTTGTATGAGAGAGTGACTTCAGCAGGAGCTGAGCTATAAAAAAAATGCGCCTCTCCCCCCCCCCTCTCTCTCTGTCTCGCTCTCTCTCTCTCTCTCTCTCTCTCCTCCTCCTCCTCTTCCTCCTCCTTCTTCTTCTTGTCGTCAAGCCCTAGGACTCAGTTTTCACATCCCGACACGACGCTGCGACACGGTTTCTGTCGCTTTGTCGCGCCGACGGTAACAACAACAAAAGATAGACACACGCCTGTTGGATCAAGTGCGCGCGCAACAGGGCCGCATCAAAGAGGAAAGGAAAGGGCAAAGGGGGACGATTCCTGCACAGTAAATGAGTAATAATAAAAATAAAGATAGTAAAAAAAAAAAAATGTTTGCATACTGGATGTGTTACGCTAAATGGCGAAGCATGGAGGTGGATATTTTTTGCAGTGTGCTCCCCCTCCAGGGATTGAATGGAACCCCATTCATTTTTGTCAGCACTGCAGAGCACAGAGTGGCACAACATACATTTACTCTCATTTAAATGTAATTCTGCTAAACAAAGAGACAAAGGTTTGATATTTGAAAAGTATGGCAAAAACATAGTCTGCAGCAAACTTTCAAATGTATAGTACAAATAAAGCCACAGCACAAGGTACTTATTAAAATGTAAATTTAAAAAAAGATGACAACAAAAAACATGTAGTTTATGTTTATGTCTATTCAACTTGACATTTCCCATGAATGCGCAAATAAGTGGTTGTCTTGCATATGCAGTGTAGAGGACAATAGACTGACTTAGCTCAATATGAAAAGGCAAGTTCCAATTTTTCAATTTGTCCCAACAGCTATTTCCAAACTAAGTCCTCCTCCTCCTCCTCCTCCTCCTCCTCATCATCATCATCATCATCATTATCATCATCATCATCATCATCAACATCCTGAAAGTCTTTTTCTGCTTTATATTTAATGTGAGTGCTCCAATAAAGAAAGAATTACGAGGATATAATCATTTGAACGATTGCTAAGTCAACGGATGTTATAGTACACCAGTATTTTGTGTCCAGAGAGAAACTCAACGAAACAGATGATGCAGCCCAGAAAGAAATATTTTTGCCATCTTGTCGATTTGCATTTCTTCCTTGGGGATGGTTACACAATTTAAGATGGAATGAGCCGCTGTTGCCTGTGATACGGGATTATGTAGTAAACAGGGTAAACGGGTGAGTGTGTGGATGTAAACATCTCCATCAGGTATTACTCTACTTTGTTTTCCATGCACCTGAGAAAACTGCTCTCAATCACGGGGAGCCGGAACTGCATGGTAATTTGAATTAAGCTTAGAGAGGTTTGAAATAATGGAGCACTGACTTATTTCTTAAAGGTGCAGTGTGTACGATTTCTGTCCTTTTTGTGTCATGTGTCTAAAACATCTTACAAAACAACTACATACTAAATGTATCATTTTTTTCCCATTACCCTTAAATGAGGTCATGAATGCATATTTACATGAGGAGCGGGTCCTCTCTATGGGGGCCGCCATGTTTTTACGGTAGCCCAGAGCGGACACACCAACCATCTTTTGAGTTTTAATGTCAGCTGAAGTCTACAATAGGTTCTCCTGCATGCTCAGAAGGGTGAGGGTGAGGCGATGCATACAACATGCAACTTCACCTCTAGATGTCACCAAATCGTACACACCGCACCTTTAAACGAGCTGGGTTTAATCTGAAATGTATGAATGTGGAGGGACGTTGGTGTTTTCAACACCCAGCACACAAGGCAGGACTGGCGAGCAGCTGATAAGGGGAGTTATGATTTCAACCATGTATTTACGGACAGCTACAGCCAATTATCTCCTGAAGTGAAAGCTGCATGCCCCCCTTTGCTATTGTAAACAGCACAGAATGAACCAAGAATGGAGATATTCACCAGAGATTGATAGTGAGCCACACCTCGGTGCGATGCCTTGGTGCTTGTTTAGAAAATGAAGTGGTAAATCCTGCCTTTGACACAATTAGGATTAAGGATGAGCTCGTTTATCAGACCGTGCAAGGCAGGGTACTTTCTTTCTTTCTTTCTTTCATTAAAATCACTTTCCACACTCATTGTTTCCCCACCACGAAGGCGGGTATTAACACATTTCTGCAAGAAAATTAAATTTTAAAAGATTAGGAGCTTATTCTAAATTAGATTCCCGGTGTTTCCAATTGTGCCAAGACGATTGCTCTAACGGGACCTGTCCGACTCCCTCTGACTGCGGCGTCTCAGGCGCTGGGACAACAGAAACACATGGCGGCATGAAGGTTATCTAACATATGAATGATGAATGCAAGCAGAATGGTTCATTTTTGACCCCTTTGTTCGGACTGATGAGGGCCGAGCTCAGACACACTTTCTCTCTCTCTTTTCATTTGCTGTATTTCATTCTCGGTGTGCAAGTGCACACTTGACTTATGCATATTTCCAGCCTGTTTCATCGTGTTTACTTCACTGTTCAGTTCGCTGCAGTGCCCCGCGTGTAATGAGTACCATGCAATCTTTTTTTTTTTTTTTTTTTTTAATCCTGATTAATGCAAATGGATCTCAGAATAGCACAGCATGGTAACTATGGTTAAATATTCTGTGGTGCAGAGGAGAGGGACAACAAGCACAGAGAGGCAACCGCTGCTGCTGTTGTTGTTCTGGGTTAAAAATACCATCTCCACCGTCGGACTGATCCGCTATCTCTCCACCTAAAGATGTCTCCATCGCAGATTATAATGTGTCTGTCTGGGGGGGTTTTAATAGAAGACTATGTGAAGAGTATAATGAGGCTAATCCATCAAAATCTGCTGGTTCCACTCGGCTTTGAGAGAGGGGACGGGAGAGCGGGGAAAAAGTCTAGGATGTCAAAGCCATAATCGAGCCGCCGCACTCATGCTGTCAAGTATGTACTCGTGTACGTCACAGATCGCAGGCCACACTATAAAAAGTATGTCGGTGCAGAGGTGAGTAAGGAACAAAATATGTCAAACAGGAGGATTGTTATAATAAAATAACGTCTACCTGCCACCGATTTTGGACTCCCCAGGGACGACGGCAACGTCTGACGCATGGAACAAAAACACAGGTGGGACGGTCTCACACAAAATCTTAAATTAGACTACAATCCTGTCTCATTTCAGAAGGTTTATATCACCCTGAATACATATTTGATCTGAACTTCAAAACACAATATCAGTTGTTTTTGTGATGATGCTGAATATGAATTAAACTTGGATTAATAGATGGTCTTTTATAGGCTTATTGTTTGGTTTTATCTCCTCTATTTTTTTCTTTAATGCTTAATTTACCACTCACATAGCAGCTAAAGTTCCAGTGTGTAAGATTTTGGTGAAATCATTTTTTAATTGAATATGAAATAATCATATTGATGTATATATATGTTTAATCCATGGAATGTACAAACTCTTCTTTTTATTTACCTCAAATGAGCCCTTTGTACTTCTAGCAACAGCAGCTCTCCTCTGAGGCGGCCATGTTTCACCACCACACCCTGCATGGACAAACAAACTTGAATCTTGTAAGTATCCAAATTCTCACAAAAATAACTACAAGCTAACCGCTACCACGGTGCAGGTAGGGAGTCATGGGTGTTTTAAACATACATGTCAGTTTGTAAATGTATTGTAATATTCTCAGAAAAGACAAAAATGACCAAAATCGTACACAGTGCACCTTTAAAGGTCCGGTGCTCCTTTCTCCTAAATGAGCAACTAATCACTACATAGCATCGAAAAGGCAGCGATCAATCGCGTGAGCTGTTTACATCTCATCACACCACAACGGAAAAGGCAGCGTGGAAAACATCATTCACAGAACCAGAGTGTGAAATCTGCCTGCCGTCCCTCTCGGTCCGATGTGAGGCTGCAGCACTCATCAATCTTCATGTCACACTCTGGAATCAGTGATGGACTCTGACAGTTGGGGCTTGTTACTGGCTTTTATCTTCAGACTTGATTACAGCACTTGTTGAGTGCACGAGAGACAGTGCGGAGGTTTCGACAGCAGCCTCGGACAAACGCCTGGCATTAGCACAGAATCGATAAGAGGCAGACCGGGCCTCGACTCTGCTGCTCGCCTAATTTCTGCCCTGCACCTTAATTGGGATGAGTTATTGACATGAGCCTTGATTAGTTGTCCCCATAATTGATTTAGCAGGTCTGCTCAGGGAGAAGCAGAACGCCCGCACACATACTGAGAGTGTGGAAGTTTTCCGAGAGTTTGCCTACCTTGTGTTGTGGAAGAGGAGTGAGGAGGCATTCCCTTCCCTTTTGGTTTGTCTGTTTGCGGCTCTCACCCCTTCATTTCCAGTGGAATACAAACATGTGTTTTTCTTTTTAAAAGGACGTTATTGCTAATTGGGAAAAGGAAAACAAACACGTAAATACTTGTAGATTTCAGAATAATTCAACGACACACACCTCTGCCAAAAATCAACAGTGCATGTAAAAGTTAAGTGTGAAGGATTTAGTGATGTCTAGTGCTGAGTAACCCTCACCTTGTCCTTCACTGACCCATGACAGCCTTCAGTTAGCATATCAATTTTAAAAAGTGTTTAATTTGTCCATTCTAGGCTACTGTGAAAAAATAGCGGTCCAACATGGCTGCCTCTGTAGCGAGGAGCTGCTCATCATAGAAATACAAGATACATAGAAACATAGATTTCTGCATATAGAAATGTCAGCAATTGGACAAATCTCATAACTGCACCACTGAATTTCACCATGTTGGAGCAAATCAAACACATACAAACCTTGTTTTTCCCCATTACAAATTCACATTGGAATTTCTCACCTGCTGTTTACAGGCAATTATCACTATCCCATTGTGGTGTCTCTTTCTACACTGATGTCACAACACATTGCAACACTGCAGTTCAGAGACACGTGTAACCTCCGAATGTTTTCTCCACGTTGAATAAAGAAAACCTCCTTCTTCTTAAAGGTGTAGTGTGTAAGATTTGGTGACATTTAGAGGTGAATCTGCATGTTGTATCCACCACCTCACCCTCACCTCCCTGAGCATGCAGGAGAACCTGTGGTAGAATTCAGTTGCCATTAAAACTCAAAAGTTGTTTAATACGTCCACTTTGGGCTACTGTAAAAACAAGGTGACCTCCATAGAGTGGACCTGCTCCTCATGTAAATATAACAAAAATGGGATCATTTAAGGGTAATGGAAAAAAACAAAACATTTAGGTTATTATAAATTCATGAAAATGTCAGTATGTAATTGTTTTGTAATATTTGTAGAAATGGCAAAAATGAACAAAATCGTACACACTGCACCTTGAACAGACCCGCAGCAAAAGGCAACTCTTTTTTTTTTAGCATCTTCTCGCTCACAAACAAATCCACTAGTAAATGCAGAGAAGAGAATGTATAACCTAGTGGCAGATGCAGGAACATTCAGCCGTGAGAGAACAGCTCCCCTTTGTACTAAAGCCATTATCATTATTGAGAATTGATCAGGATGGTATCGAAGGGGCTGGCATGCTTTTCATGAGTGAGGTTGATCACATGATCATTATTATATATTTTCATAGAATAATGTGACTTTAAAAACCTCCTGCCAATTACAATGCATGTCAGGTTCCAAACATCCGAGCGGTTGCTATTTATCCTTTAACAATGCAAAGTCTAGACTGGTGTCTTTCTGTTTGTTTGGTTATTTATAGTCACAAATGAGACTGAAAGCAGTCTCCGGCCCTCTGCTCCTGAGAGGGACAGACCAAGGGAAAAAATGGTATAGTTCCTTAAACTTCTCTATCGCAGGGCGGTTTGAACCAGTTTCCAAAACTATGTACAGGTACTGCAGACGGTTGCACTAAATATTTGTATCAGTCAACTTCTTGCACCCAGGGAGGCTGTTTACATGGAAAGCAAAGTCAATCAGATGATGCCAGGTATCAAACAGGCGAACAGCACAAAGAAGAGAGGGGCATTAAGTGGCTCGGGGAATAAACACGCTCTCCTCTATGCCCATCCTTTTACTGCCAGTCAGGTGTTTCTCTCTCCCTCTCTCCCTCTCTCTCTCTCTCTCTCTCTCTCCCTCCCTGGCTCGGTCTCCATCTCCCTCGCCCTCATATGCTACCTGCATAGCCTAATTGCCTTACCCCTCCACTGGCCGCGGGAAAAGTGGAGCTCTCTCAACGTTACCGCTGTAATACTGATTGATGGAGTCGATGCTCGTGCAGTTCCAGAACATCGAGCATCGCCGCACACAAACACGACAAATTTCACGGAACAAATTATAATGGCCAGCATCATGATTAATCCCCTCTGGGGGAAATGGAAATGTTGTGAATACCTATGAACCCATGGAGTGGTAGAGCTGTACAATGGGACTCGACTCAGGGGTGAGGAATGGATGAGTCCCGGGGGGGTGGGGGGGTGGGGGGGAAAGGGGGGGGGGGAAAAGGGGGGGGGGGGGGGGGGGGGGGGGGGGGGGGGGGGGGGGGGGGGGGGTTGTTTCTATCCATTGTCTCGCTGTAGAGACACAAGTGAAGGTTGACAAAGAAGAATTTCACGGCGGCTCCTGTTTTACATTGAATGAAAGACTAGTTCATGATAAATCATGCCGGATTTCAAAAGAGTGGTCGCGTGATGTGATTGGTTATTAATCAGACTCTCTCCGAATGCTTTGAAATTACATTTGCTGTCCCTGTCTTGATTAACAGGAGCAGATTGTGAGCTCTGATGAAAACACGGTCGTGACGGAGACTCGGCGTAAGGGCGAGGATTTGTGACGCATCAGTTCACATCCTGATAATTCGCTGTTATTGCAGCTCAGTGACCTTGTGTTTATCAATAACACAATATGTTACTATAGTAACCAGCATTCATTTGCACAAAGTGTCATGTCATGTCCTCTTCAACTGCTTATCCAGTAATCTGGGTTGCGGGGTATTTCTAAGTGTTTACCTGTAAACAAAATCAATCAAGACATTTGTTAATGGCTCATGTTGTGCAATATTAAGTGCAATTTGTGCATATTATGCAATTTGCAAAATGCAAAAGCACTATGGTAAATAGATTAATTAGGTGCTGTGTGTACGATTTTTGTCATTTGACATTTTACAAAACAATTCTATACTGACATTTTCATGAATTTATAATCACGTAAATGTTTTGTTTTTTCCCTTGACCCCATGAAATGAGCCCATTAATGTATATTTACATGATTTGGGGGGTCCTCTTCATGGGGGCCGCCATGTTTTTACAGAAGTAAAAGTGGATGTACTACACATTTTCTGAGTTTTAATGACAACTGAAGTCTACCATCGGTTCTCTTCTATCCTCAGAAGGGTGAGGGTGAGGACATGGGTACAAGACGCAACTTCACCTCTGGAGGTCACCAAATCTTACACACTGCACTTTTAAATGACAACCAATTATATCAAATTAGTATTAATTACTCAACAAGCCATTTAAATGGTGCTGTATCGTTATGACTGTAGCAGAACCAATGACTATTGGTACTGCTAAAAGAAAAATGAAGAAACAACAATACTCAATAGAAATAAAAGCTGCTTCAATATAAAATATACCATGTAGCTGTTATGGAAACTGCCCCATTTCGGAGTGATAAATTATTTAGCTTTAATTTGAAGACCCGCAACTGCAAGGCGTCCAAAAGTGCTGATGCCAAGCTTTTGATGAGGTCCTACCAAACTGTCTCAGAAGGAGCTGATCAGGATTTTCTCTTGAAAGGGCTCAACGTCTCATTCACATTCAATCTGAGGTTCTTGTGATCACTCGGCTTGGCTTCGCCCGGCACCTGCCTCGACTTCAAAGATCTGCTGTGGTCTCACGTCATCAGATGATGGTCTTCTGATCATGGACGGTTCGCTCCTGGGTGAAAACTCAACAGAAGAAGGAGCTTTGGCTCCTAATCTGTGCTGTTGTCTTCCTGTGGACTGGACACCTTTATGAAGCTAGAACAATTGACCCCATGGTGTTTAGAGTTTATCACAATTCACGCATGGATCGTTGTTCACCGACGTCTGGCTGCTTCTTGACATGTCATTGTTCTGTGTAAAAGCTCCAAAAGATGATTTTTATGTTAAAAGCGACAAAGCCCTCTAGTGGCTGAGGTAATTATGACGGGGACAAAAGGAGGGTGTCAGTGGACTGTGATAGATCCGGGTGTGGGTGGAACAATGGATCAGCAAACTGCAACACTGTGTCCTCTCTTCATGATGACAGCTTCCATATCGCCAGAACCATGGGTTTATCACTGTAACCATGACAACTCTTTGTCTCAACACATGATGGCCAGTTATCTTTATAACAGTGGGTTTATGGTATCTCCTGGTCATTCCAGACACTCACAACAGGAATGATCAAATGATGGGATTTCTATTTTATTTTGTTTATAAAGGTGCAGTGTGTAAGATTTGGTCAATTTTGTCACTTCTGTGCGTTGATGAAAATAATATACTGACAGTTCACTTGAATGTTTGACGTTCTTTTCACAGTTACCCAACATGAGCCCTTTAATGTATGTTTACATCCGAACTGGGTTCTCTCTATGGGAGCCGCTATGTTTTTACAGTTGCCCAGAACGGACGTACGTTCTCCTGCATGCTCGAAAGGGAAGGCTGAGGTGAGGGATACATGCAACATGCAACTTCACCAATAGATGTCACCAAATCTTACACACTGCACCTTTAATCCCCTTGATTCTATATGCATGTATTATTATGGAAAAGATTGTAAATTGTAAGAAGAGGTTGAGGTGAAAAAATATCCTCCTTGATTGAGGTTGTGATTAGTTGTATGTTGCGAATTGCTTTAACCTTTTAAGCTGTAATTGCTACAACTATGTCTGATTGGTGCTGACATTACAAATATATTCATGACGAGCTGGTACCAGGGATACAGAAAGGGGGAATAGGAGTCTTTTGACTTAGCTTTTGCTCAGTTTTTTGTTGTAGATGTTGCACATTTTTTTTGTTGTTGCTGTACTTAGACTCATTATCGATTGTACTTCCCTCCCACTTCATGAAATGTTAGTGTGTAATTGTTTTGAAATATTTTTAGACGTGACAGCCATGACTGAAATCTTATACACTGCACCTTTGAAACCCAACATCCAAGAGTAAATGTTACGGGAATGTATTTGATCAGCGGTCACTCCCAAGGTCAAATTTCCATGCACCCAACTTGTAGTTTAATCAGCTCCACCACTGATGATGACCTCTGCTTTGACGGGAACATTTGATGGTTGGTCATTTGACACCCTTCTGTGTTTAAAGGTGCAGTGTGTAGGATTTCAGTCCATTTTTGGTCACTTCAAATGGTAGAAAAAAATAGTACAACACAATTACAAAGTAACATTTTCAGAATCACCTAACCATATGTTTGTTCCCATTACCCTTAAATGAGCACATCAATGTATATCTACATGAGAAGTGGGTCCTCTCTACGGGGGCCGCCATGTTTTTACAGTAGCCCAGAGTGGACATACTAAACATCTTTTGAGTTTTAATGACAACTGAAATCCACCATAGGTTCTCCTACATGCTCAGAAGGATGCGGTTGAGGTGATTGATACAACATGAACTTCACCACTAGATGTCACCAAATCGTACAGACCGCACCTTTAGGGACCGCCACAGATGTTTGTTGTTTTGAGAGTTTTCGGTTTTTGATCAAGATCCCGACACTGGTTTGACAGCAGGCTCCTGCTGCTTTGTGGCGCAGACAACATTCTGAGGAAGGTTGCTGTATGGCAACATTGTCACTGAGCTCCAGGCTCAGGGTCATCGTCTCCTACTTCCTCCTTGAAATTACAGGTCGTCCACAATGTTGGAGTCGAAGCACAAGTGAAAACTAAGTGTCCCAAGTATGTCATGACAGTGAGGACATGAGCGGCGCGAAATGGAATTCAGCCGTCATTAATTTCATTGTTTACTCCAGTTGCTGCGCACACTTGACGCGTCAGAGAAGATCTATTTGAAAGCGCATTCTGTCACTTTCTCAGTTCTGTGTGACTTAGTGAAGTGACATGTGCAGTAAATCAAACGATGCATCCACTTGCACGGCTGCTGCTGCTGCTGCACAGTCTGCGTGTGGCCGTTTAAAGAGCAGCATGCAGTCTCTGTACGTACTGTACCGTGGTCACTTCATTATGACACTTTGCTTTAATTACAGTGAACAAGTGAGATTGCTTGTTTTGTCTTAATTGCTTTACAGAAGAGGACGAACGTGTCTCGTTATTTCCATAACGTCTTTGGTCCCCACGACCATCTGCCACGGCAGGAAACACGCAACGAAACGCAATCATGTTCAGCGCCGTTTCCATTTCTGGAGTTTTTAGCGAGTCAGCAGAGAGACGTTTCATTTTACTCTCGCAGATGTGTCAGCTATAAATGGATGCGTTACCTCACCGTTTCACTATCTCGAATATTTGAATATCAAGCCGCCTGTCTCGTGCCGGACGATCGTCCCGCCTCGGCTAACGAGCGTTTAGGATCAATCAAAACAAATTAGCGTCGTGCGCGGCTAACAGGGTCGGAGCAAATCAGACACGCTTACAGGGACAGGCAAAGGGAAAATTAATGACGAGCACGACCCAGAGCTGCCAATCTCTCCTGGACGGTGTTTACTCATGAGGCTCTTACATGAGGACGATTTCAGAATACATGTGCAAGAGGCTGCATACTATAATATGATTTCATCTCAGCCATTTAGCCAGAGGGCGGCAGAGGGAGAATACAAATATAGTCTAAAAGGTGTTAAAGGTGCAGTGTGTACGATTTGGGTCATTTTTGTTACTTCTAAAAAACCATAACATATTGACTTTTTCATGAATTTATAATCACCTAAATGTTTTATGTTTCTTCCATTACCCTTAAATGAGCCCATACATGTATATTAACATGAGGAGTGGGTCCTCTCTACAGGGGCCGCCATGTTTTTTACAGCAGTAATAGTGGACGTACGAATCATCTTTTGGGTTTTAATGACAACAGAAGTCTACCATAGGTTCTTCTTCATGCTCAGGGGGGTGAAGGTGAGGTGATGGATACAACATGTAACTCCACCTCGAGCTGTCACCAAATCTTACACACTGCACCTTTAAATCAGACAGAGGGAAAACCTCCATTCAGGCAAATATTCATCAGAGACATGGAAAAAATTGGATATCATGTTTTTCATTAACTGAACCTAAAACCCCTGAGAAAACGCTGTGGTCAAAGGTACAGTGTGTACGATTTGTTAAAGTTGCATGTTGTATCCATCACCTCACCATTTCCTTTTTGAGCATGCAGGAGAAACTATGGCAGCACATAAAGCTCAAAAGATGTTTAGTATGTCCACTTTGTGCTATTGTAAAAACATGGCGGCCCGATAGGGTGGACCCCCCTCCTGTAAATATACATTAAAGGGCTCATTTTAGGCTGCTGTAAAAAGCAAGTCGCATTGGGGCGATTATACATTTGTTGTCTGTAAATGTCTCTATAGAGTTGCTTTGTGATGCTATTCCTACAAATAGAGGTGACAGAATTGCACACACTGCACCTTTAAAATAATAACAGATTCTCCAGACCTCTCTCCCTGCTCTGTCTTTTACATACACAGAGGAATTAGTATCATGGCTCATGTGTTGCACCGAACATTGCAGGTGATGGCGATGACAGCTCCTGCCCATGAACGCAACCACGCGTCACATATTTGCCCAGGGAAATCAACGCTGGTCCAATCAATTTAGACATTTGTGTGTGTGCGTGTGTGTGTGTGTGTGTGTGTGTGTGTGTGTGTACATGAGCAGCACAAACCTTCAGTGCCATGGCTACACAGTGAGACGGGAGCTGGTAAAATCAGCAGATCTAATGATCTCAATGGCTGCTTGATTCACTCCAAGTGACTGGGTGGTTGCGGGGAACGTGCTGGAGAGTGGGGGAGAAGCAGAGAGGGAGATGTGTCACTTTAACTGCAGAGCTATGGGGACGTTCCACCATAATATCTTCAGTCCTCCATGTGCTCTTGATACAACCTGATTTACGATCAGAAAATAAAGTAGAAGTAGAGGACTAATGAAAAAGGATAGAGAGAACACAATAGGCAGGTTTAGAACCAACAACGTAAGTTAAAACAAATGTAAATAAAACGATTCTCCTATCAACTAACAAATATCTGCCTACAGTAAATGACCACTGCAGCCAGAGTATCTTACAAATCCATTGCCATTGTTAAGAATCAGGAAATAAACAGGTCCAGGCAGATTCATGGTCCATGTAAATAAAGACGATGCGCAAGCAGACCAAACAGGAGAAAAGGAAGGAAACTAGCGGCCGACTGAAGGTTTCTGATTTAAATCATAATCCTTTATACACAAGGTGATTGTGGTAACAGCGAGTACTAGGTTTACAGCAGCTACTTTATCTGAAATATTACTCTCAATGACATTTTTTCCTGTGTGTCTTTGAAAGTACAAGGTACCTGGAAGTCTGTACATTTCTGAAGGCTGGCAGATAGACAGTACAACACCATTTCCCCCCAATCACTTTATATCTTTAAATCTTTATATACAGTCTATGAAGATCCATGAAGTAATATCATTCTATATTTCTGCCAATAGAAATGGAAATACACACTGGACCTTAAACTGTGCGATTCTGAGCAAAGCATGCCAAAGTAAAAGTACAATAAAAATCCATTTAAATCCATAAGTGGAAAACTGTGAGGAAAAAAAAGGCAAATGAATCTACTGATGTATTGTTGTAATCTATGAGGCTAATCTATGAAATGCTTCGAGCAGTGAAACCGGCTCTCATCCACACGGAAACGTTGAGGGAGACATAGTTTCAACAAACAAGCACCTGAACAAAGCTCGGCTCATAAAGTCCCAGGAAGAGGCTCGGCTCAGGTTTGTGAAGGTCACAGCGAAACTCTCCGGCTCCTCAGAAATCAATTTCCTTTTCAGCTAAAATGTCCCTTGTGTTTTATTGACCCATATCTTTGAAGTCGCCAACACCATTCTGTGCCCCCCCCCCCACCCCCCCCCAGTGTCTCAGTGCCAAAGATGGAGCAAAAACAATGGCCCGTTGAGTGGGGCAGTGCTGCCTGTTCACTGTGTGAACACCTGCTTGTGTGTGTGTGTGTGTGATGGAAGTGGATGACCTGCTTTTCGCTCCTGGAGCCTGTGTGAATTGTGCATGTGTATATTCTGCACGTGAGAGTCTTGGAGTGGATTTTGATTTCCTTTTGTACGTGCACTCTCACGTGTGTGCATGTGCGCGTGCGCGTGCACGTGCGAGAGTGCTGAATTGGTGCTTTACTTTGAAGGACGGTGGAGGCGCGGATGGGAAGCCAATCTGTTCCTCTGCAGATTAACTCTCTCATTCCAGACCCTTCGTCTCTCCAAAAGACCCACTATCTCCAGCGTCTGTCTTCCTTCCCCTCCTCCTCCTCCTCCTCTTCCTCCTCCTTCATCACATCCTCCCTCACTCCTTCCATCGGTATACACCTCCCCGCTCTTGCTCCCTGTCAGTCAAGTCACCTGCATGGGTTCCGCAGTGTTTGTGTGGGAGAGCGATGAATCTCCCGTCGCCAAGAAGGTGTAGGGATCCAAGCCCATTCTGAGTTGTTTCAAAGATGTCCAGACTATAAAGATGGACGTATCGTCAGTGGTGTCACCCATTGGTTTCAATGGTTTGGAGGCAAATTGTGCACAAGTCCCTTCTCGCCATCTTGCTGGATCCTAACTCCTCCTAGTTCCGGGTTCATTCAAAAATGGGCAGAGAGGCAGAGCACACGGAGCTGTGGGTCGGCTCGACGTGCCGTCACCTCATCCGCGGTTACGTGCCAGGTCGGCTCGGGTGACAGTCAAGAGACCACGCCCTTAATTATATGTAATTTCAAACACTGCTCAAATAAAAATTAAGAAAAGTAAGAAAAAAATGCCTCCACCGTACAGTTGTCACGGTAACACATGTGACTGATTGAGACCAAAACCAGAGTTTGTACCAGGCTTTAAACATGTTTCATTCATATTTGAAGTTGATCATTTAAACATGAGAGTCTATGCAGATTTGCTCCCTTTTGGAGTCAGCCCCCGGTGGCCGACCTATGAACTGCACGTTTTTTCACTTCCTATTATGCTTCATCTGTTTGCACCGGAGGTTGCCCCTCAATGGGGACCGAAGACGCTTGCCGAGGCAGGATGGAGGACGCGCGTGGCATCCGTCCCAGGGTCGCTGTGACAAAAAGGCGCCAAATTCTCACTTTGTTCACTGAGTGGAATTAAACGGGGCCAAGGAACATTCTTCCCTGTCCAATTAGCTGAGCATCCAGCCGCTCACAGATCATTCAGTGTGTCTGCGGCAAGAGGCTATAGGAGACAGTGATAATGGGGAGAAGCAGAGAGAGGAAACGACATGAGAAGGAATGAACAACACACCTTCAGGACCGCTGGGAACGGCATCTTCTTCCTTCCCAGTTGGGCTTCAGCGAGGTGGGGCTCTGGAGAAGGGGGGTGGGGGGGGCAAGGGGGGGGGGGGGGGGGGGGGGGGGGGGGGGGGGGGGGGGGGGGGGGGGCAAGCAAAGACAGAAGATGAATGAAAGATGAATAGAGCAGCGCAGGATGGGAGTGAGGGCGGTGGCGGGTGAAGAGAGGAAGAGAAGCCTCCTGTGGGGCCCGGTGTGTCTCCCACACACTCTTCTGTTTTAAGCTTGGACTCTGTCCCTCTGTAATTGGATTCTGTGCCGAATGCACTGAAAGGTAAAGAGACATGGGAGACACAGGGGGTCCTGGACAGGGTGGTGGAGGGGTGGGTGGGGAAGTGAGGTGCTGTTGATTGTGCACCATACAGTGGTATGGGGGGGGGGGGGGGGGGGGGGGGGGGGGGGGGGGGGGTTGGCAGCGAGGGGAGTCGAGACAAGGTGTGGGGAAACAGCGAGGGTGCTAGCGCTCGGCGTGCTTTCATTAGCACTCTAAATGCTAATGAATAAGTTCATAGCTTTGAAGATGCAGCCATGTTAAATATGCATGGGGTAGAATGAAGGGGGGTGGAGAGATACAGTCGCGATGGAGGGAAGAGGTGGAGAGAAAATGAACAGCTGAGGGAGTTATTCCTTCACGTCACCCTTCTTCTCCTCTCCTTTCTTTCCCTAAAATATGTCTTTAAAGGCGCAGTGTATACGATTTAGTGACATCTAGATGTGAAGTTGCATGTTGTGTCCACCACCTCACCCTTCTGAACTTGCAGTAGAACCTATGGTAGACTTCAATTGTCTTTAAAACTCAGAACAATTTTTCATAACGTCCACTCTGGGATACTGTAACAACATGGCGGCCCCCGTAGAGAGGACCCGCCCCTCATTTAAATATATATTAATGAGCTCATTTAATGGTAATGGAACAAAATAAAACGTTTAGGCAATAATAAATATGTGAAAATGTCAGTATGTAGTTCTATTGTGATCTTTTTAAAAGTGACAAAAAAGATCCAAAATCTTACACACTGCACCTTTAAGGGTGTGCTGATGTTTTAAATATATGGGTGTTAGTGAACTGATGACGGCCCTTAATGGAAAAGAAAGAAAGATGGAAGAATATGCAATGATTCAACTCCTTTCCTTTCCCTTTCCTCCCTTTAATTTTCTTTCCCTTTTCATTCTTCATCTTCCCTCTCCTTTCTTCTCAGATCATTTCCTTTCCTTTCCCCATTTCCCTCCTCCCCTCCCCTCCCCTCTAATGGCTCATCATTCCTTCACTAACGCCCGTACTAACATTCACTAACATCCTTCAGGAGACACTTTTTAAGAAAACCGATGAAACCCAGAATCACTGTCTTAACTGTCGCAAATAAAAGTTAGCCCGGCTCTCCGCGGCGTTCGCGTCCGCCACCGTTCCCGAAGGGACAGATGCGGAGTCAGTCATTAGCGTTAAGTCAGGAGACATTAAGCCGAGCTGCTTGTGGCGCGGTAATGACCCGGCAGTTTGAAGCGATGACAACAGCAACTGGGGACAAATCTCAGTGGAGTGCACATTCATTTTCTCCCTCCCCCCGCAGGAGGGAGGAGTGTCGTGATTGGTTGGGGGAAGACCCCAGACAAAGCACATCACGCGTATGTGTTTACAGACACCAGAGATAAACCACATAGAACGCATATACCATCATCTGCATTCTTTGTACGCCTCTCATCTTAGGGTTTCCCCATGATGTTTGAACTCTGCCGCACAAATTGAATAAATGCATGTATAATGTCGGTTAATTGATCATTACAGTGTGCTGGTCGTTAACACGTTAATGGGTTTGCATTAATACCTCCGCAAGAGTGATGAGGGGCGATGTAGGAGCTTCCTCCATCTGATGCATAATGCATATGTAAGAGGAGACCTGAAGAAATATGAAGACACCCTCATCAGAGCTGGGAGGAGGTGACGAAGCTATGTGATGGTTTCAACGGGGTTAGTGGCCACACTGTTAAAGGGGACCTGTTATGCTTTTCCTCGCTTTTAGAGTTAAACACGCTAATGTGGGAATATCATTGATAACATGGTCTAGCATTCATAAACTGACCTAAATGCATGTTAATTTGATCCAATCCAACTGTATTTATAAAGCACTTTAACCATGAAGGTCCAACGTGCTGTACAGAAAAAGACATAAAATGCACAGCACCCATGCAGCATAAAATAGATATAAATATAAATAAAACAGGTTAGTTGCCCTAAAATAAGTGAAGTAAAATAAAAGCAAAAATAAAAATCAACAACTGGATGAAAAACCATGTTGAACAGTAGAAGCAATAAAATAGATTATTAAAAAAAAAAAAATTAGAACCAAATCAAATGCAAATTAAAATCTGTAGAGACTGTGGCAGCTTTTGCCGGAACTGACGGGCTTGCTGCTTACGATGTTTACCAAGCAGAGACGTCCTGTCCAACTCTTTGTGGACGTGGACGTTGGACTGGTCCACTTTATACTATTCCGGTTCAGAGTGTGGCTCAAACATGTACAGACAAACTCCTAATGTCACCATTAATTCTCAATGTCACTTTTTTGTTGATCATGTAAGGTAGATGTTTCACATTGGAAGCTGTTGGCTGAGAGCACAGATGTGAAGCATGCATAGAGGGCGGGGCTAACCTACATGTTAAAGGTGCAGAGTGTAAGATTTGTTGACATATAGAGGTGAAGTTGCATGTTGTATCCATCACCTCACCCTCACCCTTCTGAACATGAAGGTGAAGCTATGGTAGATTTCAGTCGTCATTAAAACTTTAAAGGTGTTTAGTGCGTCCAATCTGGGCTACTGTGAAAACATGGCCGCCCCCGTAGAGAGGACCCACTACTCATGTAAATATACTATAATGGGCACATTTAAGGGTAATATAAAAAAATGAAATTATGAATTCATGAAAATGTCTGTATGCAATTGTTTCGTAATATATGACAAAAATGACTGAAATCTTACACACTGCACCTTTAAGCCAATCTGAGATCTCCCAGAGATCGGCCAATCAGGAGATTCAGGGTTTCAGGAGGGGATGGGGGGGAGGAAAATCAGTGTGTTTCACTCAATTATTTGGATTTTTAAAAGGGTGCGTTTAGAAAAATACTGTTTATTATCCTAAAAGGGACAAACATGAAGCCCTGAAATCAGGTATAATAAGTTCCCTTTAATGGGCTCATTATCTATACTGGAGAGGAGGTGGGATGGGAGCTTGATGCTTCTTTTACTGCATGTTCATTCGTCTTTAAATCTTCAGAAGTTTGTTCTGCTGCTTTTTATGTTTGACTGGAGCTCAGATGGAAAATCTTCACACAGGAGTCATTAAAACGACTGACAAGATCATAAAAGGCCGAGGTCATTTTGTTCGGCAGAATCAGAAAATGCATCAGAGAAACTGGGAGAGAATTTATGAGCGAATGAGGGAAAAAATTTAAAGAATCTTCTGGTGTGATCAAATCTCACGCAGCTGGAGGAGAGGGGCAATAAATACGAATCGTAAAATGACCCCAAAAAAATGGGAAACTGTGAACGATTGATAAAAGGTCTGGATGAAACCGGGAGTGAGTCTAGAGGGATGATACATTTACACACACAAAATGAGTAATTTGTTATTCAAAATGAATTTGAGTCTCACAGGAGTGAAATCAGTCGAGCAAGGAACAACTCAAATCATTTATGTTTGTACAGCCAGCCCCCGCCGGGTCTGTCGCTCTAGACTGGTATAAAAATAAATGTTTCCAGGGAAATGATTTGATGAGTTGGGCATATTCACCACAGGTTAACCAAGATGGTAATAATGAACAAAACAATATTATTTGTTTTATCAATCAAGGCAAATGAAAGGAGACCTGACACTGTGAGAGGAGAACTGAGTTCATTTCAAAACAGGGATTTAAGAAGTGGGTTGTAACAATTATGAGGCCTGTGAATGGGATTTGGTGAGAGCTGAGTCATGTCATCTGAAACCGCTTATCCGATGGCAGAGTACGGCCATCGGAGCACATCGGGCCATGGGGGTATCAGTGTCGTCGCCAGTGACACCGCAGCCTGTCTCGAGCTGGTTTCAAAGCAGCAACCTTTGCTTCCAAAGGCAGTTGTACAAGCTTCAAAACTTCCGCCATGAATCCAAGCCGGAGTGAATACATGAATAGTACAAACAGCAGGGGGACAGAAACGCAGATCCATCATCAATCAGAGTTCCAGCAGGGTCCGTAATGTTTGAGACCAGGCTGCGAAGTCAAAGAACCTGAAAGCCGAGGAGAGTCGTGCAGGAGAAACCACAATTTGACAGTCGATTGTGACTGATTAGGATGAGATTTGGACCATTTCTAATAAATTGCTCTTTTCATCTCGCGCCCATCATGTTCAAACAGGTCCCGCTTGGTCCATCAGGAGCCCAAATCATTATTATTATTAAAACCAGGTCCGGTGTCGGGATTTGAATTCCGCATCCACGGACTAAAAATACACATAAAGCGCTCCAGGGTTTTGTCGTAGTGGGAGTTTAACTAGACACGACACATCTCCTCCTGAAGGCATTTAACTGCGGAGGCCTGAGACTGAAGTTCAGAGTGCATCTGAGTAAATTGCCCAGACGTGACGTCATCTGTTGCCAGTGTGCGCTATCAATGTGGACAGAGGGATGCACGTTGGGGCAGAACCGGAATTAGCTCAATAATATTGGCTGTCTCGTCTCCTGAGAGACAGTGTGTGATTGCACCAGGAAGCAGAGGAGGCAGGCGGAGGCCAGTCAGTGGACAGGGTGAAAGTGGTGGGTGTGGGGGGCACAGATGCTTCGATCTGAGCACAGGAAGTGGATGAGGGAAGATGGGTTTTATATTTGTTTTCTAGTGTTAAAGGTTCAGTGTGTGGGATTTCGGTCCGTTTTTGTCACTTCTATCTGCAAGGATTAGGATTATATGACAATTATATCCGGACACTTTTACAAATGTAAAATCACCCTAAAAAGCCCTTTCATGCATATTTGTATGGATCCTTGATTTGGTGGAAGCCATGTTTTTACAATAGCCCAGATGGGGCGAACCAAGCATCCTTTAAACTTGAATGACCCCCCAGGGCCACCATAGGTTCTCCTACATGCACAGATGGGAAGGGGGAGGTGAGGGATGGTGTGTT
>JAFBJT010107993.1:35484-60158 GCA_016785325.1 Chascanopsetta lugubris | reverse complement strand
TGTAAAAGCTGTTGAGTGTGTGAGCTTTTAAACTCTCCAAGTCTCTGGCTTGGATCAGAGTAGTTGCTGTTGTGCGCCGCGCGCTGCCAGGTGAACTCTGACAGCCAGGGAAGGTCTGTCAGTCAGTCGGGGCTGTTAAAAATGTTACTACTTGATGAGTGCGCGCAGAGCTGAGTGGAGGCTGTAAATCAGGGAGCAAACTGACATTTCAGCGCACATGTGGATCAAAGGAGATCAATTTTTATTCATTCATTCATTCAACAATATCCTTTTTTGTACATATGCAGTTGACTAATATTAATTCTTTTTTTTTGCAAATGCTCCGCCCCTTCGTGCGTTTTTTTGTGTGCAATCCCCTTTAAATCTCTGATTACTAAAATCTCTTAAATGGCGCTTTGCAAATCCCACCTGACAAGGGAACTACCGCACTAATGGCACCTGACAAGCCTCGGTCCAATGAGAACAGCGACGGCCAGACCTGAACGCATGTTGGCCACTCGACTGCCTGAACAAGAGTGAACCCCTTTTCAGCCCAGGTTGTTTGCTGAGACGACTGTAGGGTTAGATACATTGTAACATCTGAAGCTGTGATCATGTACAGGCATTACAACACATTAATTGTGTATTCAGGCTGCAGCATTTTGTGTTTTTGTAATTTGCTGGAAAGACGGGGTGTGTGTGCTTTTTACCCATCTGATGTGATTAATGGCTGAGTTTCACTTAAATCCGTAAAATGTTCTTTTCAGTCTCATCTCTGCACATTAACTTTACTCTGGGATGTATCAATATGTAGACATGTTATTCATAGGTTGATGTGTTTATGGGACAGTGACATCTAATGGTTTCTTGTTGTCGCATGTCGCCGCTGACGCATGTCAGGAGAACCAATGGCAGCCTTCGGTCGTCAGTAAAACTCAACATGGTGGCCCGTGTTGAGAGGACCTGCCCCTGGTGTAAATATAAAGAACTCATTCTATGCTCATTTTTGTGATGATGTATTCAGAAATAAAAGCCATTACATTCTATTTCTGCTCGAGTGAACAGGAATGAGTTCGCCTACACGCTGGATTGTTTCTATAGTGGAAAATAGTTTTGAATTTCCAAGAAAAAAAAAAAAACACAACCTCCGTTATCGTCTCATCCTTCAGAGGAAAAGACAATAGTCTTCATTATAATTCAGGATCACGTTGGCATGTTGTCATTTAGGAGAGAAGACAGATTCATCAGCAGACAGAGAGCGGGGTTATAGGTGTGTGTGTGTGTGTGTGTGCGTGTGTGTGATTAGCGCTGTCAGTATCTTATTTATAATCTCAGCCCCTCTGGCTATTACTCAGGTCTGAAGACAGTCAGCTGTTTCAACACCTCTCAGTCAAAAATGCTAATTTGAATCCGATGTTGAGTCACTGAAATATTCTTTGTACTGAACCTTTAACTTCCCAAGATTTACAGTGTCTGTCTTTTTCTTCATGTGATGAACAAAGACTCCCCGGACCCCCGCGATCAGAATCGTGTCCGTTTCAAAATGTCGTTAACATTTCATTTTCACAACATGCTTTGCATTGTGGAGGCGGACGCGCTGACGGGGCAGGATGTGGTCGGGTGTCGACCGGACTGATCGCAGGACGTGTTGGTGCAGCTGACAGAAGGAACTGTGAGGGTGAACTGAGCCTAATTACAGTTGCAGGGCTGATGAGTGGATGACAGAACACCTCATTCACAGAGGGCTTTGCTCAGTCTTCCCGACGTGTCGAACTGAAACACAACAAACGACAGTGAAGTCTGTTGTGCTGCTTTTAGAAGAGTGAAGAAGACCACCTGAATATGAAAATAAAGTCCAGACACATAAACACAATAGAAAATGAACACATTGCGAGTATATGGACATATTTTCCTCTATGGACATTGTCATTCATGTGCTTGATAGTGATCATATCTGTCTTCTATTTTTCATTTTCTAGTGTTTTTCCACTTGACCGGACCTGAATTAAAACACAAAACAACCCCATTGTACCATTTTTAGATCAAATAAGTATGACATTGTGGATCAAGGCAGGTCACTGATGTTAATTAGAGGAATCACACAAACTAACCTGATGAAAGCCCGGAATGTTGGAAGGTCTCCTGCCATTGTCGAGGTCAAACAAGGACGAACATTTCACAAAACAGTCTCAACCCGTCACAATATGATTTGGGTAATTGAATCTGCGATTTAACGATGTTAAAAAATAACTCACGGCAGCTATTCTCAACACTCGCAAGGCCAAAGTCGCTGTCTTCACAACAGCAACAAAACATTTTGGACAACAGACGCATCACAACGAAACCTCTGATCCCGGTGCCACCAGTTCAGTTTGAACACCGGATTATGCAGCGTGTCGATGAGTGTGAACACACGTGGTCATGGAGAGGGAGTGGCAGAGGACTTGGTTAGAGGACAACTGGTTTGGTTGACGCTGCATCTCAGACAACATCGACATGGGCCAAACTCAAGCAATGTGAGTTCATCTATTGGGTTTTTTAAGGCAACGTTGGAATCATTCGGAGAAGGTTCAATCTGGATGTGGAGCCATGTGGTGGATCATGACATCACTAAAAGCGGGTCAGCTCAAGCAACTGACATTTCATTCCAATTCCTTGTTTGTCATATGCAACTGTACATAGGGTTGATATTACAATGTGATACTGTGGACAAGAAGCACCAGTCAACTTGCAATGAGATATAAAGATAATTTAAAAAATAATTGACTGACTGACTGATTGACACTACGCCTCTCGCACTCAATGCTGTAGAGGGAGCATGAACAAAGGGCAAATAGACAGAGTGGCAGAGTGGTGTTACCATGAGCTAGATATTGCTCAGGGGTGGGTGATGGGTATCGCTTGGTTCAGAAGCCTGATGACCTGCTGACCCTCCTTCAGTCTTCTGTCCCTAGAAGTTTGGTCAATGTGGTAGAGGTGGATCTAAGGGTGATTCTGCCGAGTTCTCTGTCAGTGTCGAGCATGGGTGGGCTTCAATGGGAAAGACCCAGTAACCTTTTTTCAGTTGTTGTGGAGGACGTCAGAGGTCAATGGGCCACTCAATGGGCTTGTAAAGAGGGGGGAAGCTTTAGGCTTGTAAAGGCAGCAGTAAAGTTAACTTCTTACTGTGTCCTGCTGGCGAGAGGTGCCAGTGTGTGGGGCTTTTCTCATCGCACACTATTGATTAACCTCCGGTGGGTTTTCGTGCTCGTCTTTCTGTTGATTTGTCGGTTGCGTGTTAACAGCACGTTAGACGTAATTTGGGGCAGCTGTGGCCGACGGGTTAGAGGGACTGTCCTCTGCCCAGAGGATCGTGGGTTCCATTTCCCGCCTCCCCGCCACTCCGCATGATGAGGTATCCTTGGGCACGATACTGAACCCCACAGTGTCCCATCTAGTCATAGATAGGAGAATGTAGCATGAATGCTTGTGTGGCTGGGCGCGTGTAAACTGCACTGCTAAGCACTTGGAGGGGTAATCGAGACCTGCTGATCGTTTTACCCCAAGATCTGGGATTTTTCTTTCGATGTGATGCGCCGATTGCGCAACAGATTATGGATCTTGAAGAAATTACCAGGCTTTTCGTGGAGATGAAATGGAAATGTGGTGCTGCTCGATTGCACTTGAGAGGCGCCGTTGGACGTCCACTCTGTCGTTGTGCCTCAATGTGGTGATCACACGTCAAACAGCCTTGATTACCACCGAACACATCTTGAATCGCCATCATCCCTCACACGCCGCACGGAGGAACTCTTTCATCCACTTTCATCCTCAGTCTCCCCGTAGTCTCCCGGTATTGGAGGAACATTTCACCCCACCTACACAAATTGGACTTTGTAGCTGGGTTAATGGGATGTAATGGTCTGACTCCATTCAATCCGGATGTTATCGTCAATCTTCCTTACTGAAAAAACGTGCTGCCCGTGGCAATGACTTTCTTGCCTTTAGTTTGTCCCCTCTCCCTGTCCCTGTTTGCTCTTGTTGCTGTTAGAATTCTCTCACATGTTTCACGGTCGTGCTTTTCCTTCCCCGCAATGTCTTGAATTTCCTACGGTTCTTGAATGTTTGATGTTGCGGGGGCAAAAAGAACATTTCCCTCCTTTCTCTCGCATTTATTGCCAAAGCCTGCCCGTTTGTTTTTGTTTGTTTCCACGAAAATATGGCACTTGGAGTCGTTGTCCTTAACTCTCTCCATCATCTGTCCTTGCAGTGTTGCAGTCCATTCATCTCTGACATCTGTGTCACTCTCAAGCAACTTTTTGCATTTATCTGGGACTTTGAAAAACCTCAGGCGTGATTCCACTGAAATTGCGCGGATGATAAACTTTAGCACTTTTCAGATTACTGGGAACTTCTGAGCGCCAGAGCTGTGGGGCTGTATGCTGAAGAAAGCTGATTGGTCAAACACACCAGCGGCATTCTACACTTCAGTTCGCACACAAGCCGGTGCGGCTGCAAGCTCTGTTTTAACTTCAATTTAACATGTTGATACTCTCATGAAATGTATAATTACTGCCCAACACTTCGCTCGCTCGCCTCTACTTTCTCCTGTTCGACACAATATCCAATATTCCAGCCAGTACCTCAAAATGAAAGATGTTCTGATGTCATTTGGGGCGCAGTGTCTGCATACTAACAAGAGTTTACTTGTGTGCACTGAGAGGTCAGTGTGGACCCTCGGTAACGACCCCACATTGAACTTTTCTCGGGTGGCTAAAGGTTGAAACCTGACTGAGGTTAGAAGTAATGACACAGTGGAAAGTCAGTGCAGACATGCCTTTGGGTTCCTCTGGCTTTAAGAGCACCCTGACAAAGTGAAATAGAGTGAGGAGAGATTCCTAGTCTCTTAACATGAAGGTTCTCACATCTGCATGACTGCCCTATCTCATTAAAGTAAGTGTTTTGGCCTGCGATGACTTACTGCTAGAAGTAAAGCTGAAAACATTTAATTCAACACCGAGGGTAAACGATTAGGACAGAATCTCGCCACATGCAGCATACTTAAACATTCAGGAATTGTCTGATTTAACTGGTAAACACTGCAATTCATTTGATTTTCACCATTTGCACATTTATTGACCCGAGATGGAAATATAAAGATCAAGGCACTGCAGCCACTAAAGCATAATTGATATAGTTTGTCACCTGTTCTATTCTCATCTGTCTGTTTTATTGTGAACATGTGTTTGTTAAATGGGTCATTGGATTAAAAAATAGAATTCCATCCAGAAATTAACACCAGCTGTACAAATATAGTGAAGTGTGTACAGGGGGTCTTTGCACATGGAAAATGCACAATTCCTCTTTTCATATGATGTGAAAGTTTTAATAAAATCAAGAAACGAGAAATATTTTTTTAGATGTAAATTGGACAAAGCTCATGAAAAAAAAGAAAACTGTGTTGGACTGTGGGAGGAATCAAAGTAACGGGCCCATGTTTCCTCTTGTGTCAAGTCAGTCATCAGTGTAAGACGGGGCAGGTCCGCTCTGCAATTCAGAAAGGTGCAGGACACTTTTAAAATTCAACCTCAAGGGGAAAAAAATGGAAATTGCTCAATTGCCCATACGTCACAACAGAGGAGATTTGGTCTTTACTCAAGTGTGACAGACCTTCACAGGAGGAGTCTGGAAGTCATGAGGTTTCCTCCTTTTTTTTAGCATCAAGTTAAGAACCTCCCAACATCTTTGACCTTTTAGTTTCCACATCCACCGACAGGTTGGCAGGGGACGCTTTACCCTCCCCCCCCCCACCACCACCACCACCACCTCCATCGCTCCTATTGGTCAGCTGGCCAAAGTATTTCATAAGATATCAACTGGCCCACAGCTGATTTAGGAAGTGTCCTTTGTCCTGCCCACAGTATCCGCCCACTCCCGTATAACAGGAATATTCCTCCCAAAAAAAGATGACATCGCAAACCATGATGAAAAAAGTTAGCGTTGGACCGGATGTTAAACAGAAACTCTTAAGTCAAATTCAGGAGTGGGAGAAATGTTGATGATAAGTCATTTGGATGACGGGCCTAGAACTCCACGGACGACCATCTCAAAATTGGAGTTTGATGAATTGAAGACATTCTTTTCAACGTCTGCACTGTACATGATGGTTTTACTCGGGAGAAAGAGCCGATTGTTCACTGATCCGAAGGTTGATGGTTTGATGCCTGGCTCCGTATCGCTCCTGAGGGCATGTCAAGAAAACTGATTTACAGTGACGCGCTGCATAAGACAGCAAATACCATCGAGAAAGCTCTTTCAGTGAAGAATTGTAAAAATCGTTAATCTTGTGATTCAGTTGTGTGTCGGTGTCGGTGGGACGCATAGCAGTTTTTTTTTTTTTTTCAAGCACGGTCTTCACAGCCTCAGGAGATATCGGTTTTACATAAAGTGGGAATATTTCTATTTAAAGGTGCAGTGTGTAAGATTCCGGTACATTTTTGTCACTTCTATCCAAAACAATTCTATAGAATGTTTTACAAGTATATATTCACCCCAATGTATCACTTGCTTTTCATATTACCCTAAAATAAGCCCTTTAATGTATATTTATACCAGGAGCGGGTCCACCCTATGGAGGCCGCCATGTTTTTACAGAAGCCCAGAGTGGACGCACTAAACATCTTTTGAGCTTTAATGACAACTGAAGTCTTGGAGTGAGGTGATGGATACAACATGCAACTTCATCAGTAGATGGCACTAAATCGTACACATTGCACCTTTAACTATTAAAGAAAACAATCTAAATCAAGAAGAACAAAATCACGTGTGTGGTCTACGCTGAGTTGGTTGGTCTGCAAGCCACTGTAATGAAGTAATACCTGTGTTGGCGGTTAAAGTTTCAAGTACTTGCCAACTGAACCTCTTTACCCTTCAAAGCTCCCGAAAAGCCAGATACAAGCAAAGTGATGACACTGACCTATTGGTAAACCGTTAGAACCCAACCTGAATGCTTCTCCTCCTCATCCAAGGTGAATGGGGCAGATCGGCACACAGACAACTGATCACAGGGTTAATCACAGGGTTGTTTGAGGACGTAATGTGTCGCTCGCAGACGTGAATCGTTGGGGGTCCAAGTCCTCGTCGTCTCACCAGTATTCGCCCGAAGCATCAGAGGATTTTCATAAGTGCAGAGCTCGAGACAGATTTTTGTAAAGTAGACGAACTGTGGCCGTAAAACATAAGAGTTGAGATTCAAACCAACTGGAACATTAAGTCTGCTGGACTTTTTGTATTTGAAGTGGGACTTTGTGTAGTATACTACGCGGTGTTAAGTTTGGGGCTGCGCAGGCACATGTCCATGTAAAGCATCTTTGGAACAGATGTTAATGAAAAACATTAGGGGGTTGAGCTGCATGTACTCTGCATGTGCAGTGTGTATGGCATTGCCGTGACATCTGTTACATCATATGACAAAAATTCAAAAAATCCATCAGTCGTTAGTCTTAACAGCCTATAGTGTCTTGGCTTTATTGCTTGCATGACAACACCTATGCCATTTCCTGACCTCATAGTGACATCATGATTAAGTAAGTCCCATGTTAAATACCACATTATCTCTTAGGCTATTAAAGCAACAAGGAGAAGTCTTTGGGGACATTTTTAATACAGGCATGTCATCATTTTCACAGTGCTCTGTCTTGTCCATGACACGATTTATAATTTATACATCATATGATGGGAAAACATCGTCCCTTAAGTAATTTGAAGGAAATGGGTTTTTAATCATATATTTTGCAAACTTGAGCAATGAACTCTGACCGATCAGTTCCCAAAAGTAATAATTTAAAGATACAATATAATGTGGTAATCCCACCAATTTTTATATGAATCCATCCATCCATTGTTGAGTTATTGTGTACATACACACACACACACACACACACACACACACACACACACACACACACACACACACAGCCACCTGTTGCTGCAGCCTCTATTCATTGTGGACGGCCTGACAAACATGTCAAATCCACCAGGGCGTTAGATATGTACTCATGAGGACTGTGCTCTATAAAGTCTGCTGGTTCTTAAAGTGTCAAATGTTTTTATACTTGTTCTAACAAGGTGACAAAATCAATCCCCCCCCCCCCCACACACACACACACACAGGCAAACATGGTGCACCTCAAAGCACATGGTCATGGTGATTTAAAGGCAGAATCGGAGATCTCCATCCAACAGATTTCTTTGTCAGTGTTTGTGTGTATACTGGAAAAAGTCTTGCGTGCCCGCCAGATGGTCCAAACAGGCCCGTGAGATGACTTGGCAAAGTTTATAAATCACTACGCTATGATTTTTCTGGTTTGGCCCATTTGCGCTCAAAGTAGGTCCCTGAACTAAAATTAGTTGGACACTCGGAGCTCAGACTCTTTAGTATTGTAGCAGTACGACTAGTGAACCAGTCCAGCCATCACATGCAACCTCAATGCAACCTAACACAGTTTGATTACATGTTATCAGCAAAATGCGCTTAAAGTATCAGTACTCTCTTTGTGGCCCTTGCCCAATATTACAGATAACAAATGACCTTTAGCGACAGTTATTTATTGTAGTTCTCTGAATGTGTGGCGCTTTTTCTCTGACTGCATTCACCCAGTTTTCAAACGGCCTCAGGCTAAGGTGAGTCCGACGTGATTCTCGAGAGGAAAGTTGCCTGAGGAATGTTCCCACTTGTCCACAGATAAAAGGCAAATGGCCGACAAGGTCAAACCATCCATTTACTGCGACACTGACACTTTCCTGCTGAATGATTTTCACACCAAAGCCGCGCGGGGGGTCTTCAGGTTTATGTTTGATAATGTTGTGGTTCTGTAAACGCTCCACTACTGCATGGTAGAGGTATTGTAGTATTGTATGCATTACAACTTATTGAAAATCTTCATTTACCAATGGGATTATTAAGGCTGAGACTGTCACTTGTTGTTGTTGGCTTCATTGTTTTGGCATTTTGGTTCAAGTTGGTCCAGCTGTTCCTGGTCCCCAGAGGATAGACCCCATGGGTTTTTAGTGAGCTGTCTACACGGAGAGCAAGCCAGGTAAGTTAATGGCAGTTAAACACCTTAACACTCATTGGGGGTAATTTATTGGTTCATCTATCTACAGCTGGGGGCGGCAGTGGCTCAGTGGTTAGAGCGGTCGACTTCGGAAGCAAAATTCTAATCCCACTTGGGGATTCTGCTGCAGTGTCACTGACCCTGACACAGGTAACCCCGAAAAAAGGCCCTGTGTGAACTGGTAGAAATTCCCCGTGAACCAGAATACTGGATAAGCGGTAGAAGATGACATGACATATCTACAACTGTAAAAGTCCCTGATGGACCAGTGTGACCGTCCCAACTGTGGGGATTGTATTTATGGTTTCGGAAAATAGAATTCCCTCAATTTGCAACAGCCCTGAAATGATAGAAATAAAACCATGGCTACAAATGTATCCATCCCGTCTTGCTATCATTCTTTCTCGATCACACACAGATTGAGAAAAACACACGCACATGCACCGACATACTTAGAAGCGTTTGCATGATTAGCAACATGTGGCGTCCTGCAGAATCTATGCAGAAACATACTGCTTTTAAGCACTGGCAGCCACTTTCATCCTTTCACATGAGCAGATGCTTGACGGCAAGCGTGGGCCGTACAATGAGAGTGAATGATGAGGCCTCAGGGCTCTGGATTTTGTTGAATCAGCGCAGGTTAAAAAAACAGAAGCAGATGTGAATAAAAGCCAAAAAAGCAAAGAAATCACTGCTCTAGCAGAATTAGCTTTTGCATGTTTCGTCCTGATCTGACAGTAATTCTCTCAGCCCTTCACATGGGAGAAGACTTCCAGATTGTGCCATGTGTCTCTCTCTCTCTCTCTCTCTCTCTCTCTCTCTCTCTCTCTCTCTCTCGCTCGCCCGCCCTCTCACCTGTTGGGCACCAGGCGTTCAGCCCAGACAGCAGCATTGAGGGGGCCGGTGTGAGGCACCACACAGGATCCATATTTGCATGTGATAAGACATATGGTTGTGGTTACTGAACCCGGTGGGAGCAGCAGCGGTTTCTCACATCTGTTTGAACAGTGAGGGAGAAACCGGTGTAGATATGAAATTGAAATATGAAGCTCCTACTGGCATTAGTCGTGTTGATGGTTATAGCGATTTGATTATCTCGTCGTTTTCCATTTTTAGCGGCAGAATACAAAATGATAATTAGCTGGATGCACGACTTCATCAGGAGTGGATCCTCTTTGTGGAGGCCACCATCTTAATCGCCATGTTTCTATAGAATGGACAAACGAAGTCCCTTTTTCAGTTGTTAAGATAGCGGGAGGTGACCGTGGGTTCTCTTATGTGCTCGTGTACTTTGAATCTATCCATCCATCCATCTATCTATCTGACATCTACACCTTGATCCCCAAAGCCGCAAAGTACATTTGATTCCAGGGCCTATGAGCTCTGGTTTCCTTGTTAAGACTATCTGCCTCCCACACCGGAGATCCCACACGGAGCTTGTTTCAGTCCACCCACACCTGCCCGCTTTTCCGCTTATCCTCGCCATAAATCACGGCTTCGCCCATGTGGATTCAGCCCCGAGGAAACCACTTCAACACAGATAAGGGATTTTTTTAACGTCCAATGGAACGGGGTGTCGTGAAACATCTGGCGTATAAGCCAGTAGAATTTGCATCTGTATCTGTAGCGGCACCTGCACGTATGAACCTGACCTCTTGCACCCGACTGCAGCCTGTAAATCCTCTTCACCACTGTGAGATCCAAGGCGCCGGGCCCGCGCTTACATTGCAATGGAGGTTACGCTTTGAAGGTATGGGTGAGGTGTGGGCTACCACACTGTATCTGTGTGGAAAGGACCGCCCTTAAATTTGACCTGAGATTTAGTATCAGCTTAAACCTCCAAATCCAACGCAGCTTTATTCATAAAGCACGTTAAAACAGCCATAAAGGTCCAAAGTGCTGTACCGAAAAAGACATAAAGTGCACAGCACCCATGCAGCATAGAATGGATATTAGTGCAAGTCAAACAGGTTAGAAGACCTAAAGCATAGATAAAGAAAATTAAAAGCAGAAGTACAAATCAACAAATAAACACATAAAAAAAACAGAATGAAAACATTCAGTGGATGAATGTGTGGATCTGCATCCTCTTTCCTTGGTTTGAAGGCATAATGAGAACGGAAAGATGCTTATTTGCGATTTAGGAGTTAGATGATGTCATCGATTCTCTCAAGCTCATGTGAAACTGCACTTTGGTGCTGTGGAGACTGTTGGACTTTGGCAGATCTACACAGTCTCCAAGTGGATAAAAAGATCATGATACTTTGCAAAGAGAATAACAATAATAATGATATTAATCAATTGGATCTTTTGGCCCAGCAGATGTCATATATTCCAAACATGAGGATTTGGATGGAGTGGAAGCGGAAAGCGGTTTTAGCTCTTCGGAAGTCCTTGGTTTTATGCTCAGAGTTACTCTGCCAAACAGCTGAGAATGAACCTGACGCAGTGTCACGTATCTTATCCTTTCAAAGTATCCCATTATATGAAAGTACGGCAACGCAGACTGTGTGTGTGTGTATTGTGAGTTGGTTTTTTTTGCAGTTTCCAGAAAATGTTGCTTGAGCCTCTGGCAAACTACTGAGGCCCAGGTTGCCCCTGATTGCTGTGTTGACGTGTGTGAGTGGTGTAAACGCTGCTGTGTGAAGAGGTGTTCTCGGAGTGTGTCACAGTGGGCGTATGGGACTGTAATTACTGGTCATTTGGCCTTTTACAGAGGGCCGGTGAGGGGACGTAGTAAACAAGAGCTACCGCAGCAGCTCACTTTTCTATTTTTCGTTTGAAGTGGATTCTCTTGAGTGACAGATTGAGTACATTTTGTTAACCCTTTAAAGTCTGGACCAAAGGAAACGTTGTTTTGTTTTTTTAGCTTCTTGTTTTTATTGACTGGGAGTTTCTTCTTTTCCATTGAATATTTCCAAAATCAACACTTACAGTTGCTTGCAGTTTTCTCCAAGGTTTACAGCTTTGCGCGGGGGGGGGGGGGGGGGGGGGGGCGCACACACACGCGTACACAGAGGGGTCATGCATGGAGGGGGGCGGAGGAGGCAGACGGGCACCTTTCACTTCACCACTGCTCCCAGACACATCAGATACTACCTTTGCTGAATGTGGAATTCAGTTCCTGAGGATGTTCTCCAGAGATTCACCGCGAGCGCAAGACATGTTTAACACATGAAGAACATAAATATCTCTCATAAACCACCCCCCCCCCCCCCCCCCCCAATATCTCTCATAAACCACCCCCCCCCCCCCCCACACACACACACACATGTAGAAGCTGGTAGAGGAGACACAGGTGTTGATGTGCCGTAAATACATTGAGGACTAGGTCATCTCCTGACAAGTGACAACACCTCGCATGAAACCTTCATGGAGCCTTTACTGTTGCCCACCCGGATGACCTCCCGTGGTTTTCTTTACGTCTGCGGTTTCTTTGCAGAGATTCTTTTGGACTTAATACCACGATGTCGTTCCCCGGGTGTCGGCCTCGAGTCTTGTGGGGTCAGGTTGAGCTTGATTCTGCATCTTCCATCAACAGTTCTTGGCAAAAGGAATTTCAAGACACACTTTGAAACTTCCAAGAAAAGTTCCCCTGTCAGTCCAAAGAGAATTGGACCATCATCACTGACATCAAATGGCTTCAACATCAGATACACTAATAATCACATTTGTGTTTGTGGAGCGGGAGTCTCTCTGTCTGCCAGCTTCTTATGAGCTGTCAAAATCAGTTTCTTTGACTTTCATGACGTGTTTTGAACCCTCACTCCAGGAAGCCCTGTTTTCTGATGCTCTATATTCTTAATCAATATCTGTTGGAGTTTTTCTTTATGATACACGAGCATCTGGAAACCATCTGGTGTTTATTCCAATTTTGTAAGCAATCTTTCATAAAGGAGCGGGATCATGCTGCGTTCACACATGCATGATTGAGGAACATGTGTGTTAATGCGGCGAGGTGGAAGTGTTGTATTTCCCCCCAGACGCCGTCAAATATTCAGGTTCTTCATAAATTCTGTCTTGGGTCATTTCCCCTCACGCTGGCAAATCAGTGGTGCATAATTACAGGGGAGATATTGTGATATATGTTCCCCTGTAGCCTGAAGGCTCTGATGGTTCATGGTGAAACTTTCATGGTATCTTAACACGGCAGGGACATTTCTGTCAAAAGAGGAATAATGATGCCAGATTGCTGGAAACGGAAAGGAGACAACAGGAAATAAGGTATGACAAATGGGTTGAGAGAGAGAGAGAGAGAGAGAGAGAGAGAGAGGATGAGGGAATACAAATGAGAATACAAAGTACAGACAAGGAAAAAAATGAAAAATAGAAATGCTATAAATCGGTGGGAAAGTGGAAAACGGGAGCAAAGGGAAGAGTGATGGGATCAAGTGTATGTGCATTTTGTTGCTGGGTAGAAAATAATGTCTTTCTGTTCAGTCCAATGTTGAAGTCAGGTTGTGGAAATGAGTATGAATCAGCTTTGAGGATATCATCAATCCAGGTTCTTCTGAAAGCTATGGTCCATCACAAGTGGACAGCTGTGGCTGAGCAGTTCGAAGATCTGTCCCCTGACCAGAGGGTCGGGGGTTCAATTCCCGCTTCCCCCAAGTCCATACAAAGCTCTGCAAATAGATGCTCAAGTGTTGATGTTTGTGCGACTGGGTGAATGCAAACTCTACCGTGAAGTGCTTTGAGAGGGGTCTTCAAGACTTGATAAAACACCGGGAAAGTGCATTTGCCAAGCCGCTAACTCTCGTGTGTGTGTGTGTGTGTGTGTGTGTGTGGTGGTAAAAATACTGAGTCAATAAAAACTTAACAGGTGTTTTAAAGGTCCGCTAAACACACAGCGGAATGTGATATAAACCAGGAGAAAGATCCGTCCGAGCGCCAAGAGTCACTGAGGATGAGCTCCTAGAGGAGCAAGTGTGGAAGAAGAGGGGAAGGTAGTTGAGCCAGAGGGCAATGGACGTGCCACCGTTAACAACCATTAGCCAGTGGGAGGGGCGGGAGATGATGCCTGAGCAGAGAAGCCATTCGTTGAGCGTTGAAAGGATGTGTTGTTCTGTGTGGCCTCCGCTGTGACGGGCACATGAAGGATTACTGCAGAACAAAGAGCAACATGCGGTGGAGCGGCGTTGTCCGGAGGCATGAAGGTGAATTCCTGAGGAGTCGGCTGAAGTCGAAGACTTAAATATTAACGGGCAAAAAAAAAAAGAAAAGAAAAGGGCACTAATTCCTTCCTTCCTTTCACTAAGTGACCAGATTATTGCAGTAGTTGATTGCACAAGTGATTTATTGAATGGTGGTATTGAATGAGTCCGGTCAGACAGTGTGTGCGTTGTACAGCAGGGGGCAGGAAGGAAGGACCTGATAGAAGAACCAACCATCTGTCTGCGATTGAGCATTCGCCCAAACAGTCACAACAATGATCCGCTTGACAGTTCAGCTCGAAGCTATCTTGATATCTTACCCATGTGTGCTTCACTCGAGCGTTTGAGCAGGCAGATATACACAAGGTCGGTGAGTTCGTTTGAAGAGGAGAAAGACGAGCCACTGAGCATTTGAGGTCGTGTCAAGACAACTTCCTGACGTATAAAAAAAAAAAGGTTCTTTGACGGAAAAATGTTCGTACTTCTACGTTCTGACAACTTCTGACGTGTTTGGGAATAATATTATAAACTCCAACCACGTCACATGAATTACTTTGTAAAATTATATTTTTTAATACGGCAAATATGATGTTAATATTTAATCATTTACGACATCAGAGAGGACACGGAGGAAACTTTGATTTGAACTTTGAAAAAAAAAAAAGATCAATACACACTGCATCACCTCCTGGCTCCCTGTCTGAATCCCCGATAGTTTGTATAAAGTCTGGATTATTGAGAACAATAAAAACAGAATGAAAATAATTGAACTCGGGTCACATCATCCATGTGACACCGTGATGTGACCACACACAGAGACCACGATGCGCGCACACACCTCCACCTGACGCTTGTTGAGCGGGTGGGATTGGGTATGATGGCGCTACGACTGTGGTGTAATGGCGCGGCGTCATTCTCCCATTGTTTGGGGAGAGTCCTGCATTCGTTACGTTCATCCCCTTCAGCCGGTGTCCGGAGGCGCGTCGCCGTCATTTGCAGCGAGGAGCGGGGCGCGGTCACGTCCCAACACTTCCACCTTGGTGACGCGTGGACAGGAAACGCGCGGAACTGTACTTACGAACAGGAATCTTTCGTACAAGCGCTTCCAAAGTTGTTTGTGCGCAAGGATTTACGACATCCGCTCCGCACTTATTTTTATACATAAGGCCCCAGATGTTTTGCTGATGTAATTAGTGTTCATGTTAAAAAACATAAACACTGGCCTGTTTTTCATTTCTGTTTTTCTCTGATACCCCCAACAAGGCCCTTGTAGAAAAAACCCCTGACCCAGAATTCCGGATAAGCGGTAGAAGATGACATGACATGATGCACGTGGAATTTTGTTTTCAATACACCTAAGACACAAATATCGAGGTTGGATGGTGGGCTCAGGTTTATGTGATGTCATAAACCCTCATGTCATATCTGAACATGTGACGAGGTTATGGATCTTTAAGGTGGTGATAAAATAAAACAAATAAAGACATTAAGTTTATTAGTTTGGTCCATGTCCCGTCCACTCTCGTGGAGTTTATCACCTGTACTGCAGCCAACCAATGAAGATGTTTTGGCAGGGGGAGATGTCTTTCCAGTCTCCATTTCCATTTATATCATCCATGCCTACGTTGGAAGTCATAAAATAATCTCGTTGTAAATCATCTGCATATAGAAGGTTTTACTCCACCATCAAGCGGTGGTGCACATTCGCCACGGCCGAGATTTACAGCGGTTTCGCGTGCTTACAAAACCCGAGCTCGTATTAATCAAGAACACAACACGAGAAGGACATGGAAACACTGTGTGCGCATACCCGTGTAGCACACGATACTGATTTACAAAGACAGACCATATCCAGCCCGTAGGCCTGACGAGTCAGTCAAAGTGTGCGTCTTCGTGTGATGTTGCCGGGCTGTAAAACGAGGCCAGAGCCGGCGCATTTGTGAACCGCATGCTCACCCGCTCTCGGCACGTACGTACGTAGAGCTCGTGCGCTTGGATTGACGCTGGGATGAAATGAAAAATGACTGGCGGACGTGGTCTTTTTGTCTCTCTAGGCCTGTGTCTGCTCCAACCTGTTCTGACGGCCCTGACGCCAGCCAGCATGTGCACACCTTTGAAGACGCTCAACGACAGCCTCAGCCACAGGCGACGGTACATGGTGAGAGAATGATGACTTCAGACGAGGCGAGGATGTCTTTGTGTGAACGCATGGCCCATTGTGCAGCCGCCGCACACGCGGAACAGCCAGTGGTCCCCCCCCCCCTTCCGCCAACTGAATGGTTGTAATGGTTACTGTCTTTGGCTCTTCCCCCCCCCCCCCCCCGCGCGCCCTCCTCCTTTAAAATCACAATCAATCACTAGTATAAGTCAGTCTACCGTTTAGAAGTGCTGTCTGGATGTTTAAAGGTGCAGTGTGTACGATTTGGTGACCTCCAGAGGTGAGGTTGCATGTTGGATCCATCAACCTCACCCTCATCCTTCTGAACATGCAGGAGAACCTGTGTTAGACTTCAGCTGTCGTTAAAACTCAAACGATGTGTAGAAGGTCCACTTTAACTAAGTGCCCATAGAGAGCCCCCATAGAGAGGACCACCCTCCTCATGTAAATATACATTCATGGGCTCCTTTAAGGGTAACGGGGGGGAAAATGAAAGGTATACGTGATAATAAATTCCTGAAAATGATTGTTTTGTAATAGTTTTAGAATGGACAAAAATCGTACACACTGCACTTTTAATGACCCCTTTTTAACCACATTGAAGGCTCTCATATTTACCCATAATGCACCATGTATACAGCAGGTGGAGTTCAATCATTTCCAGAGCAGAGAGAATGCATGTATGCAGTATTTCTTTTTGTGAAAGACCTCCCCATGATCCTCCTCTGGAGATCAGCGTAGAAGAGGGAGATTCCAGTCGCGGCCTTGATCCCGTTACACCACACCCCGACTTATTTCCTGTTTTCACATCTACCTGCTTGCACACATTCAGATCCAATAAAACATAAATGTATTAACACGGTATCTGGCATGGATTGAACACTTTTTGATATTCTTTGACAATATCTTTTCAATACGTTTCACGGTCATCACCTTTGTCGGATTATGCCTCCCTTTACTTTCCATTTGCACACTCTTGAACTTTCTTGCCTTGAAAAAAACGCCTGTTTAGCATTTTCCAAGTCTTTCCCAACGTATGGACCTGAGGTCTTTTCCCCCTTCTGTCATTTCCCATATTGTTTGTCTGCCTTTGTGCTTTCATGCCATGCACCGCCCCTCCATTTACCTGTGTGTGTGTGTGTGTGTGTGTGTGTGTGTGTGTGTGTGTGTGTGTGTGTGTGTGTGTGTGTGTGTGTGTGTGTGTGTGTGTGTGTGTGTGGTGAGGCTTTCCCACCCTGGTGATGGGAGCAGAAAGCATGTGTCCCACCAGCTGTGACAGCAGCTGGGAGGTCAGAGCATCAGAGCAGTGGAGGCAACTGAACAGCGAACTCCTGACCCTTGAGATCTCAGACAGGATTTTTTTTTCCACAGAAAAAGATTACATGAAAAAAAAATGCACTGCTAATAATGTGAATACTTTGTTTACAATATTATTTGGTTCTGTTGATACTTGGGATTTCTCACCAATATCTTATTTGGTTAGCAAGTGGACTATTTTGAGACCACTCTAAGGACAGGGGGCACTTCAGAGGCCAATCAGATTTCAGCTATGGCTGGAGCCACCCAGCCCCCCCCCCCTCCTGGATCCTCCACTGCTCATGACTGCATGTTAGATACTTTAAATGCTTCAGCGTGACTTTGGTTAAACTCCATGTGCCACGTTAATGTTTTTTAAATCCTGGAATAGTCGAAACAGATATGTCAAAAACTATGTTTCAATCACTTTGATAACGCTGATGTTTATTTCCTCAAACTTGATCAAGAATATTTCTCCGCGTGTCAAATAACCCCCAATAAACTACTGTCAGTAAGAGTCTTTGTCAGTAACACAATGTTTGAATGCTGACATGGCTAAGATGAATGAATTCAAATTTCATTTCAACATGATACAACCGCTGCTTTGTGTGTTTCACCAATACATCGTTTCTCCCTGTGTTGCAGAAGCACAACTTCCCCATTAACTACACCATCAGGGTTCATCAGAGGGAAGTCTTCAAACTGTCAAACATCAGCCGAATGGTAAAAAAAGACGACGACACTCCTTTCGACTCGAATCTTGATTTATCCACTCTCTTCCACTTCTTGCCAGAGGACATAGCAACGCTGAATACTCCTTAGTTCTTGTCTCCCAAGGCCAGACTTGAAGCCTTATGCCTTGATGTCACCATTAATCTGAAGATGCGGAGACATCAGACTATCAGACCGCCGACTGAACCCAATCCCTCAAATACTTTAGTGAAACCATCGTTTCCACCGGCGACTGTTTCTTCATATGTTCTCCTCTCGTCTCCTCCTCCACAGAAGTTTCACATGGAGGGACTCAACGAGCTGGTTCTCCAGAGGCTCTGGTTCCAGGTCAACCAAGGCGTCTTAAAAAAGGTACGGGGGAGGGAGGGCGGGTGATTGACAGGAGAAAGTGTTTTGCGGAGAAAGTGTTTTGACATGGTAAAAGACCCGTCCATTAGCAGCCGTCAATCCTCATTTGGCTATTGATGCCAAACGTACTCGAGGGCGGGGAGAGAAAGTCGTTACCTGACACGTTGGCCTTTTCTCTGGGAATGTTTGTGAGTGTTGTTATTTTGACACTGAGCTGCTGCAGAAATGAACTGCAGTAAAATAGTCATTTAACTTGATTGAGGGTCATAAAATACAGGCAACAGCTGAAGAATGTCCTTTCACTGCCGGTACAAGTCTGATGCTGTTCTCATGTGTTTGTCCTCATTATAAGACACCTGTGTTTATTCCTATACAGTTTTACTGCGCTGTGCGTTCGAGCCAGGGTTGTTAAAGAATTATTGTTTGTAACACAAAGGGACAGTGTAAGATTTGGTGATCTATTGGTGAAGTTGCATGTTGTGTCCCTCACCTCACCCTCTCCCTTATGAGCACGCAGGAGAACCCGTGGCCGACTTCAGTTGTCATTAAAGCTGAATAGATGTTAAGTATGTCCACTCTGGGCTACTGTAAAAACAGGGCGGCCCCCGTGAGGAGACCGGCTCCTGATGTAAATATACAGTAAAGGGCTCATTTTAGGGTAATGTAAAAGCAAGTGAAACATTTAGGTGATTATATATTTGTATAAATGTCAGTATGGGATTGTTTTGGAGTCCTAGTCCTACAAAAAGAAAATCTCACACACTGCACCTTTAAGTGATGGATATTTTGGCCAGGATTCCAATTCAAGAAAATATACCTCATCACAGTTTTGATGTGGTCCCTAATCTCATGACCTACAACCATTTCACCTGCAAACATCCCAACACTTACTGTTAATGTACAGTTTGTGTAGAAGTCACTTAAACTCCAAATGTGCTTTATTTGTTTTCTTCAAATCTTTCAGGTACACATTTTGTGTCTGTAATAATTGAGCAAGAATGTGTCTATTGGCTGTTGGCTCTGGTTTCATCGACTAACCCATGACGTCTGGCTTCAGTGGCGGCTAAGCCTCCAGCTGAAAGCAGGTGGAGTATCGGTTACTATGGAACATATTTAACCAGTTAAATTGTCATAAAGAAATTCAGCACACGCCATTTCACACGAGATATGAAGTCAGTTTATAGTCCTCAAAGTCCCGACACGTATGAAGTCATAATGACCCTGTTTCTGCCTTTAACTGTCGGGGTTTCAATCATTGCAGCTCGGCAGGTTGTAAAGGCTTGCGCTCAAATAAAGAGAGGAAGGGATGAATACACGTTATATTGAATTCTTGCTTATTTCATGACGTAAATTCAATCAATAAATTGAATAACCAAAAATAAAGACCTCACAGTAAAATCAATACCGGCTCCACATCAGCTTCACAACATGGTTTGCAGAGTTGCAGCTCTATTTATTGCGACATCTGATCAGACTTGGGTTTGATTTTCAACTGTTTTTGTTGTTGCGTACGTTTGTTGTTTCCTCATCTGTTTCAAACATGTGGTTTCATCACTAATGTGTTTATTTACAATTGCAGGTGTCATTCAAAATGTATGAAGACACTGTGAACTATAACATACTATTATAATTATTATAATTATTATAATTATTACTATTATTATTATCATTATTATTACCACCTTTGATGCCTTTGCATGTATGTGCAGGTAAAATCGGAGACAGGATTATGTGTCTAGTTTCATCACGCTAAGACTAATATCAGTTACATGATCAAGTTAAGCAATATTACGAATGGCACCACGGATGCAGTGCGAAGTAGGTTTAAATTCCTGGGCAATGATTGACTTCATTCATGTCATTAGCATTGCAGACCGTGCAGACAGACATCAAGCTCCGACAATGGACCCGTAGACGGGTATCAGCCGACTGAGCTGGAACACGATGTCCCTCATGTTGCGTAACACATGATTCCACTTGATGTTCTCTGACGGGCTGTTTGATCCACCGACGACCGTCAGACATCATTGTCCTCACACTGTTGATCTACTCCACTGAGCCTCGGCTCCACTACACCTGTGGAGCTGGAGGTTTGATATCTTTTCTGCAATAATGAGCTCGTTTTGAAATCACATGTCGGTCATGGTGTTTGACGGGCGACCCATGCATTTCAAAGCCAATGACCCAAAAGCTTTACAAGGTGCACCCACCCTGCACCCACAATTTGCCTTCTGGTGAAAAAAAAAACCGAACATGTGCTTCACTGAAGCTGCTGAGGCTCACTTACCCTTATGCTGAGTGGGACTCGTGTTTTATTGCTGACGAACTTAGAAGCTGACCACCGACTTGATGAAATCAAAAATATGAGATTCATCACAAGTCGGATCCATGGAACGGAATTCCAACATCATTTGAAGTTATTGATTGCCTCCTGGACTTCATCCTCTGTGTGAAGACATATTTAAAAAAAAGTTGCTTTGACAAAAGAACTAAGAGCTTTGTCGCTCCAGAATCACCTTTCACCTGAATGTTGTTCTTGTTTGTCCCCTCACGAGGGCCCCACCCTCTCCCTGCCGTGGGAAACTGGTGGCGGTCGTAGCTGGTGGGCCTCTTGTGACCGTGCATTGATTTCCACTACGTCAGTTCATGGTAGCGTAATGGTATATGATGGCAGTTGCTGCCAAACTAAGCTGTTACACCGTGCAAAATCTATGTTGCACTTATATAACTAGTTTAAATGTACAGCATGTTGGATTCAGCAGACCAGTCTGCTGAATTACCTTATTAAAATGACCAGCGTTCAGAAGTAAGAGTTCTCCAGACTGGCTGCAGTACACAAAACCACCACCAGGAAGCACTGAATCCTAATGATTGAACCTACCTGCATGTTATCGATGGTCTTATCTCTTGATTCTCTAGTTGTTGTTGTCGTTGTTGTTAGTGACTGAGTACATGAACCGTAACTCTATGTACAATAGATTTGCCGTGTGCAAAACTGTTTAGATTACAAAAAAAAAAAAAACTTGCATTAGATTACAAATCGTGAGTGTCAAAGAATAATTGGCCCGCCAGAGGGTCCAATCTGGCAGAAAAATAGCAGAAAAGACTTTAACCGCCATCATTCAATAAAAGTTAATGTAGTAGCAAACAAATTGTTCGTGCTGTGAACATTTTCAGACTGTACTTGTACCTTTTGTACGAAAACAAAGGGGAACATTGGAGTTGTCGTCCACAGGTTATTATGCTATGACTGTGCTGCTCCGGCCCACTTGAGATCAACCTGGAAGGCGTGAGGCCCCTGAACTAAGATGACTCTGACGAGCCTTGTCACGAATCATTTCAGATCATCCGGGTTTTGCCGGAGAGACATCCCTCGCGTCCGTACACGGCCGAGCTGGAGAGGCGCTTCAGGGATGCGGAGGGCGTCTTCGTAGAGTCGCATCCGGCCGAGGTAAGACAGAGTTCACATATCTGCAGCACGGCAGAAATCACATCCTGTCACAAATGAAGCAATTCGATAAGTAAATCAATTTCCCCCAGACTGTCAGTCGGAGAGTATTTGGTCGCAGATAGTCATCGCATTGATTCTATTTATCAATATAGGTAATGAAGGTACAGCTATCTCTGATGCAGTAAAGGTTCATTGAAGGTGAATGCGCGTTGATCATTGGGGGGGGGGGGGGGGGTACGTAAGAGGGATATTTTGCCGGATAATGAACTCAGGGATGTCGCCTCTGACTCATCTTCACTGTCATTTGCTCAAAAATCGCTTTCACCATGAAAGTGAGTGACCCGAACTCTTCGATGAGTCACTTTAGGATGATGTCAAAATACATCGTCAAGGCCGGTCTCTTGATGCCGGAGAGGGACAAGTGGACAATTTAAAGGTGCAGTGTGTACGATTCTGTGACATCGACTGGGGAAGTTGCATGTTGTATCCGTCACCTCAGCCTTCCCTTTCCAGCAGGCAGGAGAAGTTATGGTGGCCCTCAGTTGTCATTCAAACTCAAAAGATGTTTAGTTCGTCCACCCTGGACTATTGTAAAGACATGGCGGCCCCCGTAGGGGAATATACATTAAAGGTGCAGTGTGTATATCATTTTTGTAACTTCAAAAAATATTACAAAACAATTACATACTGACATGTTCATCAATTTATGATCACCTAAATGTTTTATTTGTTTTCATTACCTTTAAATGAGCCCATTTCTATATATTTACATGAGGAGGGGGGTCCTCTCTATGGGGGGCGCCATGTTTTTACAGCAGTAAAAGTGGACGTTGTAAACTTCTATTGAGTTTCAATGACAACTGAAGTCGACCACAGGTTCTCCTGCATGATCAGAAGGGTGAGGATGAATGTGATGGATACAACATAAAACTTCACCTCTAGATGTCACCAAATCTTACACACTGCACCTTTAAAGGTGCTTTAATTTTTAGGGTTATGTAAAAAAAAAAGCCAAGTCATACATTGGAGTGGTAATACATTTGTAAAAATGTCCATATGTAATTGTTTTGTAATTCTTTGTCTGTGGATAGATGTGACAAAAACGGACGGAAATGGAACGCACTCGCACCTTTAAAATACACGTGCATTCATTAACAGAGTGTGAGTCGGTCCCGCACCTCTTCTTGCCCGTGGGTTCGACTAAACAATGCCCTCGAAGCCAGCAGGTTCCCGTCTTGCTGCGCGTCATCTGTTATCTTGAGTCTGAGGTAGAGAGAGGTGCACCCCGAGCACACGACCTGGCTGCCTCTCTTTTACAAGGATTTGATCGTTGCGATTTCACGGTTCCTCCCGCTGCGTCTCACCCCGGTGCAGGCGTCAGACGCAGCGGGCGTCCGCCCACCGTCCTCCCTAACTCACTCCAGAGTGCTGGAGCAACATTTAACGAAAGAACCGTATCTTATCACGGATGATGTCAGTGATGGTTCATGTGTGTCCAGGTGTTCCAGCAGGAGCTTCCAGAGACCATCCAGGCCATTTGGGACTGTTTAACAGACGAGCCCGACAGAGTGCCAGGGTCGAGCTGGCGATTTGTCTCTCCCAAATCTCTCCTGGACAACTTCTGCCAAACCATGTACTGCCTCTTCAGCGAGTGCTTTGGCAGCAAAGAGGCGCAGCAGGACTGTGAGTATAACAGAGGGAGTGTTTACCGGAGGAAGCGAACAATTTTTATTATTGTTATTTGATGTAAACTCCCCGAAAGGACATTCCAGCATGTTGATATCAAAGGCTCCACTCACATTTGCTTCTCATCACTCCGGAGGCCTGCGAGGCCGAGGACACGATCTGCTCTGCATCGGGTCAAACGGGAAACTCACACTGACCGAAAGAGATCCCATGCTTTTTCTTTTCACTTCCATCCCGATGCTGTGGTACAGCCACATTCTTCTTATGCGAAGAAGCTCGTGTTTGAGAGGAGGAATTTTAAATGTCAGATCAGTCATGACTCAAATTCACTACAACACGCGTCAGTACGTGAGCAGCATTTGGATACATTTGGACACATCTTCCGGTTTTGAAATAGATAGTTTGTTTTAATATCTTTGATTTACCGAATGCACCAAATATGCTGTAGAGCGGCACACAGGGTGGTGGTGGGCTGACTGGGTAAATGGTTTACAATTACATGTCATTTTGATTTACATGTCATTTTGATTTATTTTGAAATGTTTTCAAAGTGTGCCCCTGATTAAGGAACATCTCCAACTCGCCACAAATTACAGATGCAAACATTTTTTATGTTGTAATCTTGTTTTTAAAGACACTTTATACGCTACTTCTACATGATGAGACAAGACTGACTGCTACTGACAAACAAAATGTTTTGGGTCACTGTGCTGATTAGGCTGTGCCATGTAATACCAGTTAGTTTGAATCAAGTGGCTCATTTGAATAAAGTGATG
>JAFBJT010107993.1:17765-35447 GCA_016785325.1 Chascanopsetta lugubris | reverse complement strand
ATATGTTCAATAATATGTTTACAAGCAGCCACATGTTGGATGTTGATCATGCTCAGTGTTAAAATATGAACATATTCAGTGTTTGGTAGAAACATGACTCGGCCTGTGTGACCGTGAGAAGTACATCAGCTCACTCACTATGGATTCATTCCAACATAGGACTTAGTCATTAGCACGTCAGTGTCAGTGTCATCAGTTGTGCTAATTACATCGAGCGTAGCCTGACCGAGTGCTTTCATTCATTCATACATACATAAAGGAATGGATAACACCTTTACACCTAATACACGTTTAATACAAAATTGCCAAAACATTTTTGCCAAATCACCTCCCCTTGAAGGTAGAAACATTTCCTAATCCTAATCCCTTAATCGTTGCATACCTCAACAATGGTGTTGACAAAGATGAGGATGGACAGTATTCTGGTATAAATATCATTCTGTATTCTTCTCTTCAGTTGTAAGAGTTGTAAAACTGCGCTCAGTTTGCCTCTTTCTTCCTCCTCAGTCACTGAAAGCCAATCCTGCACCTTTTAGTGTGCACAGTGACCTTTGAAGCCCACCGGTAAGACCCTCTCTTCAGCACTCTCCCTCCTCAATCTAAGTATCCTGACACCCCGCCCTTCCCTTTCCGTCAGCTCTAACCCTCCCGAACGTGTCGATGCCTCCCACCCTAAATATGCAAGATCTCTCCTCATCCTCGATGACCACCTCCAGATGTTCTGACGGTGCCGCGATCACCTCACCTCTCGGTGCCGTCGTGTTCTTTGACCATTGCCGTCAAACAGTCGACTTTCCTCTCACGTGTTCTTACCATACAACCCTGCCTGATGTCAGTCTGTGCATCCTGTGTTGTCACTGTCATTTTGTCACCTTGTTGCATGGATTGCGAGCCGTCCCTGTGATTTGCAACTCAAGTAGTGTTGACACTCTGCACGTCGTCTGTTGCTCCTTGATCGATGTATCTTAAGTCACTTTGCATCATTTTTGCAAACCTCCTTGAAATGACACATCACATCTAATACCTCCCCCACTTCCCGTTGGACGTCTCACCTCAGTAAATGTAGCTTTCCCCCTTGGTGCGACTGGATTTCCCACATTTGCACCAAGGGGCAGGAGGTTCTCTCCAGAATTCTTGGAGATCTTAATCCTCATCGGACACTTTGAGCTCTGGGAACCTTGCAGCGATGGCTCCCGTGTGCAGTCGTCTCTGTATCTTTGCGTTACATGCACAGTGGGATGTCCGTCATTCCTTACCCCCGCATATTTGCAGGTGTTTGATGTGTCCTACCTCGATGAAAGAGATACGGAAGGGATCCAATCTCGGTTTACAACATGCATTCATCAGTCCTGACAGGTCCCATGTTCCCAATGTTCCTTGACAATCCAAGTTCAAAAGCTGTTGACCTTTACTCGGCCTCCCGTAGCTTTGGGTTGGATCATGTCCCCCTCCTTGCAGTGGTTCTGTTAAACCAATTACTGCTCATGGGTGGTTTGTTGTGTCTGTATGTGGCTGCCTGATTGTGTTCATCAACATCAGTAGGTTTTAAGCCCGTGCGACAGACGTTCCGGCTCTTCTTTGACTCTCTCATCCGATGATTAGTCGTGTTGAACCAATGAAATGCAGAATAATGACCAAAGGTACCGTATGAGAATGGAAAAAGCTCAAGACATGTGTCTTAGGTTGACCACTGAGATTGTTTTAAAATGTTTAAAGAAATATTATTTTATTTGTGAGGGATTCGCCACTCATTTCCTATTTGGTCTTGGCACTAAAATCATTGACTGGAGCTTTGTGCATTTGTTGTGTTACTAATACCATTTTAAAACCTTGGCAAAGCACAAAGTGTACACAGGCAACTGGAATTAATCAAGTTCTGGAATTGGGTTAGTCCAATTGCCTGCATACAATTTGCATTAAGATACCATCATTGACCAAGAACCATTTAAAAAGTATCGCTGTAGCACCAGTAAACCCAATAAAGAACTTCAGAGAACTGTTTTTTTCCACAAATCTACAGTTTCATTTTGCAAAGCCACACACATCTAGTGAGGGTAGGTGGAGAGGCTGGGGAATTGGACCCACAACCTCATGCACTGAAGGCACATGCTTTACCACTGAGCCAGACCTGGCCTACATAATGGTTCAATGTGGCTTGTGAGGTAGAGTACTAGCTGCACTATTATTTGATTGGAATTTCCAAAATATGCGTTTATTTTGAAATGCTTCTGTTTATTGTGTGTGTGTGTGTGTGTGTGCGTGTGTGTGATTCTGTCATGCCAGATGTTTACACGGCCGAGAGCTTTTCATGTCGTTCGTGAGGTTGGTAATTGCCCAAATGGTGCAGTGAGTCACCCCTGAGTCAAACATATGATGCTTTCTTGGGACAGCAGGGATGAAAACGGAGACACGTCTATGATTTATGACCACGCACAAGTATGTGCACCTTTGTTTTGACAGGAGAACATAGTGTCTGTCTTTGGAACAGGCATCCGCATTGTATGCCAATGACCTGCCCTTTGTCTCCGACTTTTACAAAATTGGACATTACAACACCAAACAATTGAGAAGGATCACTGAGAGAGCCGGATTAAACCATCTCTGTGATGTTGCAATAATAACATTTGCTTCAACCATGTAATTCAATGTAAGACTCACCACACATGCATGTGTACATACATGACCAGGCTGGCACCAGAGAGGTGAGACCCTGTTATTTAAAACGCGGGACGTCCTGAAACCGCCTTAGGCTGAATGCCCCCCTCGCTCAAGTAGAGCAGATTGGTCTTTTTTATTGAATTAAAATCATTTTGATTATAATTTCATTTTCTCCATTCAATTATGAAACAAATCAGCCGCAGTGTCTGTTTCACAAATGGTCAATTTTCCTGTGGCTAAGTTGTGGTCACTTTTAAGGTCACTGTATTAAGGCTGATTTATGGCTCCAGATCGCAGCTGCACAACAACCTAAACTTAGACTCTGATCCCATGCAGACCCCTACGCTGCACTCGGAGGTCCACCTCCGCAAAAATGTGACTCATGGCAACGCAGACCAGGAGAACTGTGATTGGTCAACTTGGTCACAAGTTGAAACATGAACAAAAAAGACCAGGTTGAGACCATTGTCTCTGCTTTCAGTGGTTTCAAAGCAACACACTGATGCACAACGATGAAGGCTCACAACTGTTGTTCTTGGATGAACCCGAGGGTGAAAATCTAAAAACAGTAAAATGTTACTGTCTGGTTTGATTGACTCCATTAAAGCATGTCCGGACCTTGACGAGATGCATTCCTCTTTTACGTGTGACAGAAAGCTGTGCACTCATAAAGCTGTGTTCCCCATAGAGAGTTGGCCAGGCCCCAGTGGTTGCCATAGTATTCCATGCTTATTCTTACAACTCATTTATTTGTTTATTATTTTGATGTGGGTTTGTTTATTTCCTTTAGTATTGTGTCATTGAGACATCAGCTCCCTACCCTGTGCTTGTTTTCTCGTGCTGCCTCTTGTCAAAAATGATTTGAATAAATATGCAATAGAACAAAAGAGGCTTTATGTAGCGTTTCGATGAGACTCTTGATCATTCTGGCACTATGCATATACACCACAATACCCGCATTTGGGGCAATGACACGTGTACAGTAGAATTTTCTGTTATGTCAATCCCTGCTTCATGAGGTGTGTGTTGACAAGCGCAATGATATCTGACCAGAAACAGTTGTGTGTGGTTTCTCAGTTGTTTGAACAGCAACAACGCTGTGTGTGATGTGTGGATGTGGCAATGCCACAAATACTCGAGAGAGAGATTGAATACTGATGCTCCAACGCAACTTAAGTTACTTGATCCCCAAAGCCACGGTCATGTTTACACCTCAAATTTTGAGCCACTGTTGGAGTTGTGCCTATTGTTGGAATAAGCCACAACAAAGACATTCCCCTGCTGCTCAATCCAACCACATCTTGATTATTTGTTAGATTGTTGTTTAATGGAATCTCTCTTTTTTTTTTGTCTGTTACAGACTGTGGCGTTTTCCATCGGAAGAAAGGCCGGAAGAAAGACTTAAAGCCCGAAAGTTGAGAAGACCAGAGTGGTTGAGAGCCCAGTTGATACTGACTTGGGATTAGTATCAGTATCTCTCCAGAGCTGTTGGCAGAGGGGTGAAAGGAAGAACTTGAATAAGTCTTTCCCAGTCTGTCCCCAGTGGACCCATATTGTCTTGATGATATGGTGAAGACGCAGACTGTGGCACCATGAGTCCTTCAACCCCAGCAGACTAGAACGATTGGCACGTTTAACAGTATTCACATTACTATGTACCAGCTCCACATCCCTCCAGCTCTCCTGTCACTGTAGTATTTGGGTTTCTAGCTTCGGAAGAGACTAATTCATGTTAACACATATATGGAACAAAGATCAGATCAATTCTTTCCTACACTACGGTGGATTATTTAAGAAGGGGAGCACCTCATCTGGATTGAGGACGTCACGGTGGCTTTGCCAAATCTCTTCCCTTTAAAAAAACGCCTGTGATGTGCTCTGGTGGACCCGGATGGTCCACATCAAGGACACAACTCTTTGGATTATTATTATTATTATTATTATTATTATTATTGTTATGATTATTATATTGAAAAACAACAACTGGCCGTGTACCATAACCAGACTTCTCTTCCATCAACACCTCTTTCAAACATCGCTGAGCAAGAGCGAGAGTGGAGAACATGGACTGAACTGAACTGCAATACTGTTCCCTCATCTTTCCTCAGTTGCTGACGATGCATTTTTTTAGACTATAGCCGACACTAAAAGTGTTATTTTATAAATGTGCTACAGGCCCAAACTGTATTATCACAGACTGTCATAAAGTGTCTTTATTTTTCGCCTCATTCAAAGTATTTATTTCTATATGTTTATCACACACAAAGATCCGAAACCCTTAAACTGCAACATACAATCGCCTTCCCTTCGTCTAAGCAATGTATTTTTTATATTTACGACTGCTGAACTGTTATAAACTTTTTTTTTTTGCCAGGCTACCAGATCATGTTCTTCTGACCAGCAACTCCTAAAGAATGAACACTGTAATCAAGCCAGAGTCAAAATAGTATCATGGCTACATGGCTTTACTGTTTGCATGAGTGGACCCTGTGAAGACACAATTCATAGACCTGCTAAGTGGCTAATGCTCTTTGGTCCCATGTTGAAGAATGTAGGAAGAAGCCTCGGGTCATACCACACCCCCATAATTTCATGGGAAACGGTTCAGGGGTTTTTGCGTAATCCTGCTGACAAACAATATTAAAAGAATATATACATTTAATCGCAAAGTTAAAAACCTGAATTTATCACTTGTGTGAATGGGTTTTGAGATTTCCCCCACTGTTTACAATACTCCACAGTCTATACAACTTTAACGTTAACCCCATACGGGATCATCTCCCCGTGAACTGCTTGACCCCGGTGTTAGCTCCCTGGAGTCGGCTCTCCACCCACGGCATTTGGCCGATTGTGTCTTAAGCCTGTCACTTATATCCGGTGCCATGGAAGTGAAACAAACCAGTCTTGACCTTGGTGGTCATGTTGGCTTAGTAAGAACCAGATGAGGTTAAAGGGTTAGGATCAATAGCCAGGCTCAGACAAGCCTGAGTGGGAGTGTAATTTAATTCGGAACTTCAGTAACTGGTCGCCCAAGCAACCTAACCAAAGCCATTTATCAAAGCCAATGAGATTTTAGCTCATTTTCGCCACGAGCTTCCTGATAAAAAAAACATCGATTTCTATGTATTTTAGATCAAATTCTAATCATCATTGTATACTGTTGAAATCCCAGTTGTAGGTGTCAGTGGTAGGTAATTCAGTAGGTGTGGCTCAGCCCTTGATGGTAATTGCTCAGGACACTGACCCCGGTTGCCGAGTTGTACCACAGATCAGCTGAAGGCCTTCGGGGGGCCTGAACACACCTTTGATCTTTCCTCATACTTTGACAGAAATGTGATTGTGTTTTACATTCCTGGCCTGGATTTTTACATTCCTCGCATGATTACCGATGATAATGAAGGTACAGGGCTAATAATCCGATTATGCTTCATGGTCAGCACAAGCAGGGTAAAGATGTCTACAGGCAATGCATAGGAAGGATTTAGCAATGCAGGACACTGTCCGACAGACTGAAAGGTGAATTTTTGTAAAAAAAAGTGTTTTGCCTTTCAAACCAATTCAAGATGTCTCACTCAATTTCAGCTACTTAGATTTGAGTCACATCCCAAGACTGCAAAAATAATTCACTGAACGCTCTTGTATGAAAGTAAGTCCATGCACTCTCCTTATGGTCACACACACACACACATATATATATATATATATATATATGTATATGATATTATGTACGTTCAAGTCTCTTGTGTCCCTCTACAAGAGGGAGACTGATGATGTTAAATTATTCTGCTTTATTACACAGTATTGGGTTGAGAAGCTTTCACACGTTTCAAGAGGCAAAACAAAAGAAGCTTTATTATGATGTTTAACAGATGAATGGCAAATATTGATGTATTTCTATAAGTGTATATTTTATTATACTTTATCAATCATATGTAACCGTATGGTTGTTTTTTGTAACCGTCAGAGCATTTTAAAGTGTATTCAAAGAGCCTTTATTGTAAAAAAAAAAAAAAAAAGTAATAAAGTGACCCCAACACTTTTGATTGATTCCAATGTTTATTTTGGTTATGCTAGAAACAAGACAAAGAAATATGTGTATATACAACAGATAAAAAAATAACTCTACAAAGGTTTGGTAAAGGAAATACAAAAAAATGTAACGCAAAGATGCAAATTCGAAAAGGAGCGATAATTAACAATAATAAGCTGACTACACCTACAGAGATGAGCTCCCCCAACCCCTCAGCCATATTGCTCCACGCCCACGACACATGTGACCTTTCACCTCCTCCATCAGCTCCACGACAGTTTGCTACTGTGGCCTAACAACATAAATATCCCCTGAATGAAAGTCCAGCGACTTTTTAATGTCTTTGACTGATGTCTTTTGCCGTCTGGATATATATATTTTTTTCTCCCACAACCATGTAGCCGGTTGATTTTTGCCGAGTCAGCTAACTCTGGAACAACTGTGCGTAACGACTCGGAAATAGAGAAAACATACACATTAGCGACTGTTACTCTTCCTGATGTTGCCTGTGGACTCAATTAAAGTCATAAAGTTTAACACGACCACATGTTTGCGCAGTGACAGCGCGGCTTATCGTGCCACTGTGGCTTTGCATCCTTGGCTGACGACGACATGAAGCCGATAACTGCAAACACGTGCGTGGTTGCCGTCTTTGGTCCGAAGACGTATTTTAGAAACAGATTTTTGGTACTGGTATTGGTATTGAATATATTTATATTTTTTGGAAATGTATAATGCTACAGGACAAAATGAACGTCAAATTGCTATTTTCATCAACTAATGCATGTGTCACAAGTTGAGTCATTAAAATGATTAAAACGTTGTTTTAGCAAAATATAATGCAGGTCTGCTCATCTTGTGTCGGCTGTAATGATGCCTTTAAGTCGATTGTCTCTCTGAGGCAAAACAATTCCATGAGTAGACAGTTAAATATGTCAAAAAAGAATCTCAGTGGGGTAAAACAAAAGTAACAACAGCTTGAATCCGCCCCAGGGAGACTCCACTTCACAAAACCACCCGCAGAAACACAAGCCTTAGATTACTGATTTGGAAAATTGGCTTGCTGTGCAGATACAAAAACTATGGACTAAGTAGTAGGTAAAGCGCACACCTGAAGGTAAGGGCTGAGGCTATAATAGCTGGCTTACAATTTCTTCGTTGCCATCGAGACCACCTTGCACAATGCATAGGAATAGTGGAAAAAGACCAAAAATTCCTGCACACAAGGAAACGACCGGAAAGTGGCCCACCAAATTTTACACACTGCACCTTTAAGCCAGAACCATGGGTGGTTCTGGACTCTTGTGAGACAAGGGCAGAACACTGGTGCGTCTTGGGCCAACCTGTATCCACGTATCCTGTATACTGCAATGTCATATGACCTTATTGCCACAGTATCATCGGGGCATTGCTGGTTCAGGATTATAGGGTCGGTTTTTCATATTTTTGTCGACTGCTCATCAAACTCGCTCGGGTCTTCGGGAACACGAGGGCCAGTATCAGCAGTGCGTCTTTGTTACTTGATCAGATTTCACCACTGTCAGAGATCGAGGCCAAACGAGAGATGTGGTAAGACACTGAGGAGACCACGTCTCCCTCTCTTGTCACACACGGCTCATTTTCGTGGAAGACAAGCGTGAGACTGTGGCTCAGGAGGAGGCAGAGTGGTCATCCACTAATTGGAAGATGGGTGGGTTGATCCCAGGCACTTCCAGTAAACACAGTAATGTGTCCCCGGGCTACGCTCTGAACCATCAGTTGCACCTATAATGGCTGAGCCTTTCCAGTGCAATTTGGGAAGTGATGTATGACTACAAAAGTGAGACATACCCCGAAGAGACACTGCGTCCATTATTACAGGAAAATATATAGGAGCAGCATATAGTTGACATTTTTTTCCAAAATATTGTTTAGAATTTCTAGCTCGGCTACGGAGGCCCAGTATGAGCAATTCTTCCTGTTGAATTGAGTGTGCGTTCAAAAAAGTGCTGAGACAGGACACAATCCTACGGCCTCTTGAACGCAACTACAGCTGTTATCACTTTGAGAGAGATACAGCGCTTACGCTGAGAAACCCAGGTCTCTTGGATCGTATCGAATATCCACTGAAGAGAGAAAGAGGGAAATGATTCACATCCACGGAGCAAAGAATGTGGCGAGAGAGACGCCGACCCGTATTTACACAACGGAGTCGGTCGGACTTCTTTCTACCTGTGGTTTATTTGAACCGTGATAGAGAGAGAGGGGAGAAAGACTCGGGGCCTGAAAGTGGAGACGAGCGGAGCAGCGGTGGGACGGTGTCGATGCTGACGACAGATCGGCGTCGTTGCCTCCCCGACGTCACAGACGCAGCACATGAAAGATTTTTCCGTCGTGATTTATGCTCGTGAGCAGCTCGCGTGAACCCAACTTCAAACTGCAGCTCCTGACGCTTAAAAGCTTCCTGAGCTTTAAAAGCTTATTCTACGTGTGTGTATGTGTGTGTGTGTGTGTGTGTGTGTGTGTGTGTGTGTGTGTGTGTGTGTGTGTGTGTGTGTGTGTGTGTGTGTGTGTGTGTGTGTGTGTGTGTTAGAGGTTAAGCATGTCTCATCCAAAAACATCTAAAACATTTTTTTTCCATCTTTCCAAATATTATATGTAATTGAGGTAAATGTCTGTTATGGGCTTTTGTGGCTTCCCATGTACCCATATAACATGTACATTTAGAAATATATAAATATTTAGAAGTGCATAGTGCACATTTACATACACATATCCACACAATATAAACAAGAGCAAGAAACACAATGCAATAACCATCATCATCATCATCATCAAAATGTTGCTCCATTTCACAATTGCATTGACCAAACGATCTGAGCAACAAAGTAAAATCGTGCAATTTAAAAAGTCAGTTTCAAAAGTTTTAAAAACCCAAATGGGCAAAGTACAAGATAATTCATAGCAAAAGGACCAAGATATGAATGTTTTCAATGTTTTTGCTCATCTGTTACTTTTTGCCACATTTGACGGACTTCAGTCTCCACCACCGCAAAGATATTTTTCCCAAAGTAAACTCAAGACTGGATAATTCTATGAACAACTTTCCCATGAAATCCATCCTGTCATTCTGATGTTAGTAAACAAAGGCATGTCCCTCATAACTAATGACAGCCAGTTGTAATTATCCGACAAAACAAGAGATGTATGTGAACAATTATAATTAAATGATCAGTGGCTTCATCCCAAGAAGAACAAAAGATGCCGCGGTCTATTTCAAATGTAAATCTTTTGTTCAGAAAATCATTCACAGGATGAATCGCGGACATTCAAATGGTTTCTTTGAGTTTTGAAAGTCAAATCAAATGAAATGGACCATTTCCAAGAGGAAATGAATATAGCACTTATTGGTTTCCAGAAGTCACATTAAAAAGCACATTTTCCATCAAGGCTTCCAGCAAATCATCATCAGACTCATAAGAAAGTGAAAACAGCGAAAACGTTTAAATATCTGTTTCATATGTCGTAAAGGTTTTATTGTAATCCCGTAATAATGAGATTCAAGTGACATTAGAGTTCAATAAATCATAAACACAAGTTGGTAAATTGTCAAAAGGGATTTTCTATCTGTGATTATAACCTTGTTATTCCATCAATTATGTGGAGGTAAATTACAGGTGAGTATCATATCACAAAGTCAGACAGTTTTACAAGATTTCATTGACACCCCAGAATCACATTTAAGCAGTTATCCCTCCCACCTTGTCAAGTATTTCATCAGGGATGTGCTATAACATTTAGATGGAGAGGCTGAGAGATACATTCTTTTTAACCAAAGCCTGCAATTCTACATTTAAATTCCATGGCCCCCGGGCCTGAAATCCACCCACCTGAAAGTTGCCTCCGTGTATTTGGGTCAGCATGAAGATGACACCTGCAAGATGAAAAGGTCACATCTGCTTCAAAAAGCGTTTTTTATTTGTATGTCTCTATTTCACCCGTTTACTTTTCAAATAGAAATAAGACGAGTAAAGAGGTAAATCAGCAACATTTATATTTTCGGGGAGCCACAGCTGTTAAATGTCAAATTGAAGTCAAACCAAAAATATCGAGTTTCACTGTTGTGATCCAAAGACAGAGAGAAAACTGACAACTGAACTAATCCTCACATTGAAACAGCAGGATGTAAACATCTTAGAATTCAGCTCACAACTTGATTTGACAATGATCTTCCCTCTTTCAGTTTCTCTCAGTCGGCATTTTATAATGTTTTATAATAAAAGCAATTCTCTTGGGACTTTGGCGACGCTGTGTCCAAGTTTGGAGTAAAAGGTACATGTTTGTTAAAGGTGCAGTGTGTACGATTTGGTGATATCGAGAGGTGAAGTTGCATGTTGTCGCTCACCCTCACCCCTCTGAGCCTGCAGGAGAACCTATGGTGGACTTGAGTTGTCATTAACAAAACAAGATATTTAGTACGTCCACTCTGGGCTACTGTAAAAACATGGCGGCCCCCGTAGAGTGGACCCCCTCCTCATGTAAATATACATTAATGGGCTGATTCAAAAGGAAAGAAAATAACTTTTGGTTGTTAAATAATCATGGAAATGCCAGTATGTAATGTATGTGACAAAAATGACCCAAATCTTACACACTGCACCTTTAAATGGCTTTTTAAAGTGGGTTCAAAATCGACTGCACCTGCTGCTATCACAGGGCTTCACTCAAAGTCATCAGCGCTTTCTTGCCCAAGGACACTCCGGTTAGCCGCCCCGGAATAACCTCAACTCAGCTGGTCTGGATGTTTTTAAGTGTATTCAAGCTGTCACGTTTTACACATGTGTCTGGGGCCCTGCACAGCGGCCATGTTGGTGACAGGCAGCAGATCTGCGCTTCCTGTGTGGCGCGAGGGCGAGCGGCCGTTAATGTCCACTCAACACGTTGTCGAAGTGAAATGATAAACACGGGAACAGGAAAGTGCTGTTGTGACACATGGTGGGGTGAAGCATGAGTGGAAAAAGATGGATGATGCCTTCCCCACACATCAGTGGAAGGAGATGATCAATCAGGGCGAAGCCGCATCACTCGCTGTATATGCACCACTTGGATTAGCCACCATGAAAAAAATGCCTGCAACAGGTTTCTCATATTTTAATTTGAGTCGGACTGGAATTTTCACCCGCACCGATGGACCGCACTTATCCAGCACGTACGATGAACAGGGAACGCGCTTGAAGGGAGATAAATGAATGCCACATGGAAGTGATTCCACGACCTGCTCAAAGCTTTGCTCTCTCACACCCACCAACTTCCCTTTCATTAGTTTGTCTAACTCAGACAGATGTGTGAGTAGACACAGTGACACTTTGCTGATTACGCCTCTCGCCTCGCACTCCCCTGCCAAGCACGGCCCGGAGTGACCATTTTAATGGGTGTAGCAGGTGTTTTCTTGGCTACTATAAAATCATGGCGGTGCAACATGATAGAGAGGTGATGTAAATGGCGAGGATGTAATGAAGAAGACAGTTTGTGCATTCAGGTGATTATAAACATCTGCATCACATTCCACTACTGCGGCTATAACTTCAACAAAACAAACTTCTTTTCACGGCTGTCAATTTCCTAAGTTACCTATTTTTGTTTGTTATCATGATAATAAAAAAACATTTCTCATTAATGGGATGTTATCATGATCCTATTTTCATATATCCTACCGTGAAAAATGAGGAAAATAAAAGAAATATTTTCTCCCTCTCAGCTGCTCAGCTGAATGAATACACTTTGTGCACTGCAGTAGATTTACAAGGAAATGTAAATTACAGGTTGAAGATGAAAAACATCTCTTAAATCGTCAAATGCGACAAGCAAAATTGCTTCTGAAAGGTCTGAAATACCAACCAACTCGAAGAGATTTATTTCAGCGTCAAACAGGCAGTAAATCACAGATTGTCCACTCCAATTGCGCCAAATAGGGGTAAATGGGGAAACCGTACCCCCGACTTGACTCAGTGACTGAAGAAGATTTATTAAAAACAGACTGTCCCGGGACCCCGAGAGGGGAGCCATCTACCTGCAGGACAGAATGTACGAAAACATTCAAAGCCTGGGCCACTTGACCCTGACACAGACCAGGCTTTCAACTCGGCATGATGGCGGTTTTGTTTTACACCGTGGGCCTGGATCTTCAGTCCATAGAGCACTCACCCACAGCTCAGAATGATTGGAGGATCTCTCGGGAGACCTCCTCACATCATTCACGTGAAGCAGTCGAGCCAGATGACAGACCGATAAGAATCACTAGATGTGTCAGTTGCTTGTTATGAGGACTCCAATCCAGACTATTACAGTCCACAGGCGTGTGTCTGCACTGTATCCTGTCCCACCACTCACAATTTGTGGTTTCTGCTGTATAGCATAAACATACAATGAACCATATGCCCTTTATTAACTTTATATGACAGCTCATACATAAAATATTCCCGGTTAGAATGGAAAACATACATACATCTGTTAATTCACCGAGGAATTTAGTGCAACATATACAGTGTTATTGAGTGGTTTATATAATGCAGTAATTTACATAAAAATGAAAATGAGTTGTCTTATTCTTTTCTCTATAAATACAGATCTGTAATAGTGTCATAGACATTAAAAATATCCCATCTCTGATGATATTATTAAATAAAATTCATGAATGGAAAAAGTACTCCACTGTTGTTTTAAGGCAAGTTCATGTTCAAAGAATCTTATGACAAAATATAAATAAGGGATTACTTAGAGATAAGAAATACTTGATTTTACAGTAATACATCACAATGAATAAATAGGTTATTTTAATGTTAATCTTTAAAACACCAGCTAGATCAAATTGGGTTCAAAATAAAATAAAATTCGAATTTACATTCAATAAAATTCAGTGTAAACTTGGGCAGATTGAACAGATATTTGCCAAGAGGCGACACTCAAGTGCATGTTGCTGAGGCTGCTCTTCTTCGCCTTTGCGTGTTAGTACTGGCGTGACTAAGTTTTTCCTTCTGTGCTCGCCGTAGGAGACAGGAAGTAGCAGAACGCGACCGTTCATACTCGAAATTTATTTGCAAAATATAACGCGTAAGAAGAAGAAAACAACAAAACATATTTTTTTAAAGGTATTTGAAAACGCTTTAGCTTTCATTTTGGGTACTTATGTGTGTTTTGGCGTCAGCCAGACTTATTATTTATTTCGAAATTACAACCCGGAAGTAGTTTGTTTACACTTCTCGTACTGCCCGTGAAACTGTTAGGTGGCGTTCATCGCCAGGTGTCACCGGGAGTTGTTTTCTTTGTATTTAACAGTGCCGTGGCACTTTAATATCAACGAACGATGAGCACCAGTGACGGAATACAGATACCGAGCCGCCTCCCGCTGCTGCTGACCCATGAGGGGGTGCTCCTGCCGGGCTCCACCGTCAGATTCAGCGTTGACTCCCCGAGGAACATGCAGCTGGTCAGCCAGCGGCTCCTGAAGGGCACCTCGCTGAAAAGCACGATTATTGGAGTGATTCCCAACACCAGAGACCCGGAGACCGAGGGCGACGACCTCCCCACTCTGCACAAGTAACTCACATTCAGTCACAAATCTGGATAGAGCATTTACAATTAATTTTATGTTCACGTGTTTATTGTGGAGATGAGAGGGCAGGTGGGAGTCCAGGACCAGTCGTGTTAACATGGGGACAAGATAATACACTTTAATGCAAAAATAAAGGTGTTGAGAAATGGAGGCAAGTGAGGCAAACATATATTTTACGCCGCAGAACAAAATGTTCCACATGTCCCAAAACATTCTCCTCTCCTCCGAGTTAACGTTTAAACCTGTTCAAACATCTGGTATTGAGGGTCCAACATTCATACACACGCAACACGCACTATAGCTAGCATGCCATTAACTTGATAGTTATTACATTATCTTATTAGCACCATTGCGTCATGTCAGGGATGACATTTTGTTTTGAAAACTATCATTCACCTGGGAGTACTTTTCTTATTTCTTGGCAGGTCACGGTTTGTTTCTGTTGTCAGTCACTGTTTTTGTAGTGATTCACCTGATTTAGAAATGTCAACATTTCATAATAGTCCCCAGAGTCACAGACAAGTGGACTTTAACCTTTAACCGTTAACAGACAAGTTAGACCAACAACTGCTGGAAATAACAAACTCACTTCAATTTAATTAAAAATGTCTTTGTCATTTTGAAAATGTCATTTTTTTTATAGTTGATATTTTGTTTATCTTAAAATTCCTCACCATTCAAGGATTAATTTGAGTCAATGACCAAAGCTGCATTTAATCATTCAACATTGTGTATTTACAAAACAACAATGTATTCTTTGATGACCCCCTTTCAAAGAACCTTCAAATTAAACCCAGGGACAGTGTTTACAACAAAGCTTTATTTCTTCTGGAGACAAAGTGGGGGATTGATTAGACAATTAGTTTTACGACTATTTAGTTATTAGTTCTAGTTATTTTGAGTTTGTGGTCATGGCCCAGTATGTGTCTTTAGAATGAGCGTGGGGGGGAGTTCAGATGTTTAACTTTCTCACTCAGTCAACACATTATTGTCAAGGGAGTATATTTACACAGCACCTCTTTCACCTGCAGCACCAGTTTTCCATTTCAATTCAGATGTTTGGGCTGAACTTGTGGGTGTCATCATTTGTCTCGTTCAGTCTGGTATTGTGACTAAGGCACTATCATTCTGATTTCCCCTTTCTGTAGAATTGGGACAGCAGGGATTGCTGTGCAAGTAGTCGGCAGTAACTGGCCGAAGCCCCACTTCACACTCCTCATCACCGGACTGTGCCGCTTCAGAGTGTCAAGTCTGCTGAGGGAGAGACCCTTTGTCCTGGCAGAGGTAAAACCGATTGTCTCGTGGCGCACATTTAGGAATAGTCAAGTTCACTGCTGTCAATATAAACAGACTGCACCTCTGACAGAGCAGGATCTTGTTTGAATTGTAACTTTTGGGGGGGTTACACGGGGGTATGGGGGTAAAATGAGTAAACACCGTACTTTGTTACCATCTTGGTTACACCAACATCAGAGAGAATACAGATGTTTTGACACCTCAGCCATTACTCTGATAGTACATTTGTCAGATAGGTATTTGAAACTTTGTGAATGATTCTCTTTGACACATTTGACTTGTTCCTTATCATCCTCAGTATCAGTGTTGATTCTGTGACTCTTTTGCTGGGCAATCTCTACTCCCAAGTATCTGTGTCAGTTACGTATGGAATTTGCAGTTTCTATTAATACCAATTCAACGTCAAATACAAAACAAAACTCTCAAATCCCTCTCAGACTTTCAAGTGACACAGTTTTAGGTTTAACTGTACCTCATGTATTAATACTCGTATTTACTGGCTACGTGTTACTCTATAAAAATATCCTATGTAAGATATTATTGAATCATCCTCTATTATCCTCTACAAACCGGCTTTGTTTACCTCATATCCTGCTTGAAGTTTTTTCATGTCTCCCCACTTCTTTTTGTTGTATCTTAAATTTTGACATTAAGGCATTACGTATTCCAAATGTAATTTTGTAACAACTTGAAAGCAGGTCTGGATATTGGTTTTCAAGATAGATTCATTAGATTTTCTAAAATAAGGTTAAGTCTAATTGAATTGATTGGAGATTGATTTTTACAAAACTGAAACATGGCATCCTGCTCTGTGAAGTCAGTATTAACCATCCAGTGAAAGTCAGAACAAATAATTCATTTAACAGATATCAAACAGAAGGATGATGAGCCATGCATCACTTTTTCCTTTGAACAGAGTCCTATGTCACACATCAAAACACATGTTTATCCCTGAAGCCAAGCAGGTGGTGGAAGTTTCTCTCAAAATCAGACATCCACAGTGCAGTTTTCCTAATGTTTTCAAACATGAACCGCCAACACACATGTTTGCTTTCAATAGCTACATGTTTGCACACGTTACTGCTGTCAACAGTCCATTGGCAGATAAAAGTGAATCCTTTGTGTGGAGTGTGCATGTTGTATCAATGTGCGTGATACCAACAAATCCAGAACCCATGAATGAAAACACAGTTACATGATAACGCTGAACACTGGAGGTCAGAAACTCAGCAGGGCATCCTTGATCTCCCTATTTGATTATATCCAGGGAAACCGAGAGGGAGTGATTATTTTTAATAGGTCCTATTTTATAGGTTGTATACGATTTAAAACACAGACGTCTGTAATTAAAACAATTGCAGGTGGAGCAGTTGGACAAACTGGAGCAGTACACGACACCAGCAACAAAGGGTGTGACGGCTGAGGATGGAGAAGTGGGGAAGCTGTCTGAGAAGTTCTACCAGACTGCTGTACAGGTTTGTGTGCGAGAGAGAGAGAGTGAGAGAGCGAGAGAGAGGAAAAGAATAACTGGATGGGTTTATGAAGTAATGCTTGAAGATCAATCAACAGTCATGAGAACACAACCGCAGAGAAACCTAATTATGTAGAGGTGGCATGCACGGACAATCAAGTTCCGTTTCCCTGCACGTCTTTTGTAAGCTGACCTACAAAATTCAGTACAAATGACGAAGAGCTTGACCAGTGTATTAGATAACATAGTAATGGCCTGTTTAAGTCTTTTAGTGTTTGCCAAAATACAGGGCAATGATGTTGAGGATGTTGTTGAGATGTCCTGCTGCAACGTCTCATTGAGCCTCATCTCACCCTTGGAGTTCATTTCCTCTCCTTTCTGGCAAACTGTCATGGCTCAGAGGCAAACCCACCTAATGAGGCGCCACATTGAACTGTAGGGTGGATGTTTTGGGTGCACGGTCTTTATGGATAAAGTGGAACCGAATAATCTTCTTAATAACCCAGCCTTAGTGTCATTATACCCCAACCATGCTGGGATTGCTTTTGACAGACTTCTGGTGCACTTTGATGTATATTTCACTCGGCGTTCACCTCCTCTGCGCTCTCCGGTTACAGCCCCTCAGAGCATGATTTG
>JAFBJT010107993.1:1933-13843 GCA_016785325.1 Chascanopsetta lugubris | reverse complement strand
CATGCTGCCTCTGCCCTGCTCCTTTTGGTTGGTGCGTGGGGACCCGGTGTTGTGGCTGCAGAGGTCAAAGGGGCCAATGAGACTCATGCAGTGATTGGCTGTGTTGCACCCGAGGGAGCTGCAGCCGCAGGAAGCACAGACTCGGCTCACAACAGTAAAAAAAAAAAGAGACTATGAGACGTATGAGGGTGTCGAAAGTTTGGCTTCTCACCCTTTATAGTCAAAGAGTGACATTTGTACATTTTTCTAAATTTAGTGTTTACTCCCAACAGATCAATCTGTGCTATACCCCTATTATTGATCCCAATGCTATATTAGTTAAAGGTGGAGTTTGTAGAATATAGGGGGAACTATTCTCGTTTATTTTGAAGCATACCATACTACTGTACTTATACTCACACGATAATCAAACTGTTATCGTTGCAATTTCACATTAACCTGGGAGGTGAGGTGAGGCTAGGCTTATTTAGTTGGCGGTTATATGTAACTTCACCACCAGATGGCACCTAATCCTACACATGACGCAGTATTCTCTGTCAATTTAAAAAGATATGTAAAATCCCCATCAAGACAGCAGTCAGTTGATAATTATACAAATTATTGTAGGTTAATAATGTATTATTATTGGACTTCAGCTCAAAACAATATATTTAATTGTAGTTTGATACAACAGTATTCCATGAACACACTCATTTTGGGCAGAACAGTCTTCATTATGCTGTGTGTGTGTGTGTGTGTGTGTGTGTGTGTGTGATTTATTATTCTAATAGTAGGGTTTTGTGTCCATGTGGCCTGGTGCCTGAAAACCAGTGGAAAACATCCAATAATAGTCCATTTCTACAGAGTTCAGCAGACACTGGCCAGTTCTGCTGGGTTGTAGTCATCGTCATCGTTCTTTGCCTGTAAAACGCTGGTGTTTGAAATATAAGACACCTTGGCAGTGGCTTTTACTACAACTATGGGTGTGTGTGTGTGGGGGGGCGGAGCTATCTTTTGGCTGTCAGTGTGTGAATGGATTTTTAACTGGCAACAGTTTCATACTTTATGTATTTTTGTCTCCTCAGACAAAAGCTCTTTCTCCATCTTTGCTCTCAGAACAGTTTGTTTATCATGAACACACATGCCCCCCCCCCCACAGACACACACACACACACACATATACCCAGCCCCCGCCCCCCCCTTGCTCCCTTCCCTCCCAATCCCTCTTACCTCCACGCTCCTTATCCATCCATCCTGTCCTCCCCAAAGCCGCCCCATTGGCCCTCGCCTAGCAACCGCATGATAATTTGGCATTATGTGACACCCCCTGATGCATGATGGGGGGCTATAAGTCAGCCTCAAGCCCCCCACCCCCCTCCCCCGGTCCCCCCTCACCTCCACCCCCCTCTCTGATGCTGGTGCTTGAAAAGAAAAGAGAAAAAATGAAGCGGAGCGGATGAATATATTTGCGGAGGAGAAAAAGAGAATTTCACGCTCGTATTGTTACATGACTGGTGTCCACAGGCTGAACCTGTCATCCGTCCCTGGAGGGTTGTTCCCCTCTGTCCCTCGCAGCAGCAGCAGTAGCGGCGGTGGTGGCGGCGGCGGCAGCGGCGGCGGCTCGCTCTTGCCCCGTGTGGTTCGGTGAAGACGGTAGATTCTGTCAGGCATGTGACGAGGCAGCCCTCGCGGTATCGTGAGGACCCACGCAGCCGGGGCTCATAGGTTCCCTCTGACACGCAAGGCAAAGACACACAAAGATGGCCGCCGCGTCTGTCTCCCAGCTGCCGTGTCAGACGTGGTCGGCGTGAAGGACGTCCCGAAGAAGACGTCTGGTGTTTTTGCCTTTTTTTTTTTTTTTTCTTTTTCTTCCTCTTTCTTTTTTCAGTCTGGAGAAAATCAAATAGGATCTTCTCTTGCAACCCCCCTCCCCCCCTTCACCCCTTCACTCCCCCCCCCCTCCAATTCTGTGTAAATCTTTTTATTCCTGTCGCTCCCTCCGCCTCTTTCTCCTCCTCCTCTGTTCCTCCGCTTTCAACAAAGACCTGAGTGATTTTGGAGAAACAAAAGCTTCCCCTGCTCCTGTTTGACCTCTCCATCATGATGTCACTGAACCAGGATGAAGGGATGATGGTCACACGGGGGATGGAGAGGCGCCAGTGTCAGACATCAAACACGGCAACATGGAATGATTTATTAAATTACCTTTATGAATCTATGACCATTTTTCCTTCTGTATAGGTTGATGTTTTTAGTGTGCTATTAATGCAGTTCATTCATTCAATCACTCACGCATTCATTCATTCATTCATTCATTCATTCATTCATTCATTGATTTGCTAGTAGGAGCATAATATAAAGAGTCATTGTCATTGTGTCAGTTAGATGAATTAACTGATGGAGGGTTGTTTAGTATTGTCAAGTATGGCATTGTAGTCCTCGTGTGTGTGTGTGTGTTTGCAGTGTTGTACTATTTAAATGTGCACTATTGCCATCAAGATCACCCCATCTCTCCTCCCTCTTCCTCTTCACCCATCTGGTAATGTGTGTCTGTGCGCGCGGCGCGTGTGTGTGTGTGTGTGTGTGTGTGTGTATAGGTGGGGGATGTACAAAAACATACACCTCTGCTTCTCTTTGGTCCCTCCACCATTGCCTCTGCTTCTTTCATTCATTCATGCGCTCACACCTTCTCACACAGTTTATCTCTTTCACACCTTAGCTAGCACGTGCGCGCGCGCGCACACACACACACACACACATATCTGCATGGTGGAGCACCAGGTGAGGTGCAGCAACAGGGACACGAGGAGGAGGAGAGAAACATTGAGGAGGACGGACTAGAAACAGTGCGTGGTTGCTGTGGTTACCGTTCCCCTCGCACCCTCCCTCCCCCTCCCTCTCTCTCTCTCTCTCTCTCTCTCTCCATCCTCTCTCTCTCTCTCTCTCTCTCTCTCCTCCCCCCCTCCCTCCCTCCACCTCTGTGCTGGTGATGCTCGTGTCTCTCTCCTCTTCTCTCATCCGGTCGGTCCTCACCTCTCCTGGTGGACTCGCTCCCTCTCACACTGCCAGCGGAGGAGGAGGAGGAGGAGGAGGAGGACGAGGAGATGAGGAGAAGCCGCTGCCTCCTCTTCTCCCCCATCTCAACATCACTTTGAAAGAGCGAGCGAGAGACAGACAGGCAGAGAGAGAGAGAAGAGAAGAAAAGGGCAGATCAGACCAAGAGCAACAACCAAAAGAAAGGACACACAGGATGTACTATCCAGAGTGACATTAAAGAAACCCTACTCTTCTCCATTCTCCTTTTCAAGGAGGGCATTTTTTTTCCCTTTCCCCCCCTTTCCTTTTCTACCCCGATTTTTTCCTCTGAGATCCCGGTTTTGTCAAAATATAGTAGACCCTTCTGAACTTCTCTGGGATTTCAGGTGAGGCGCGCGTGTGTAGTGTGTGGTGGTGCTCAGTCCAATTTTTTCTACAACCTATCATGGCTCACGCGGCCTCCCAATTGAAGAAGAATCGGGGGGAAGTGGATGTGAATGCATTAGAGGACGAGAAGGAGAAGCGGAGGAAGAGCAGGAGAGCGGCGTCCCGGGAACAAAAGAGAAAGGTAACGGGCGGCCGGCCGCGCTGGCTTTGGGCAGGTGGCTTCATCCGCTCCGCTGGCTTCAGTGGAGCGTGACACTTAGAGTGTGTGTGTGTGTGTGCGCGTGTGTGTGTGTGCATCTCAGCTTGAGAAGAAATCCTCCTATCATGCTCATGTGTGACACACTGTCCATTTTAAGCAGCGTCTTTAACCTTCAGTGTGTGTGCCATGTTGACGCTCTGGCGTCTTCATTATCATGTGCACACGTGTGTGTGTGTGTGTGTGTGTGTGTGTGTGTGTGTGTGCGCGCGCGTTGTTTTCCTGCTTCTGATTCTTTACACGGTCGCTTAAATCGACCACATTCAGCCGAACTACGTCACTCAGGGCTTCCTTCAACATCTGCAGCATCCTTCCTCCATCCTCACTCAGACGTGTGATGTCCATGTCATGAACCTGCAGCCTTCCGCTTTTTGGGCTTTGATCCAAGTACATGCTGTGAGCTGTGGAAACCAGGCCGAGATGCAGAAACGGCCCCAAAAAGCTCATCTTACACTCTTTCTACACTTGTTTTGGAGATGTGTGTGTGTTTCTACTTTGTGTGTGTGTGTGTTTGTACTTGTGTGTGCGCGTGTGCATGGATGCACAGACAGCCATGTATAATGCATACGCGACTGATTTATTGATGACAAAGCTTTTCATATGATGGAGCAGGAAGTGAAGTGCACGTGGGTCTGTCCTGCTCCTGCTCCTGCTCCTGCTCCTCTTCCGCCTCCTTCACGTCAGCCCTTCGCTCGGGAACCAGAAACTCAAAACAAGGAGCAGGAGACGGAAGGAAACTCAAAGTCGAAGGTTGACCTGTCGTTCAGTCGCGGCCGCGTCGTCCAAACTCTCTGCATCGGGCCGTATTCATTCCAGTGTGGCGTTGCGGTTTGACCGTGAGAGATCTGTTCGATAACTGTGACATTTACTGTACTTTGCGCCCATGGGTGCCCGGTTTTAAATTATGCTGCGGGCGATGTTATTTGACCTCAGCATGAACGAGAATGGAGCTGAATCGTTTCCAAAGTACAACAGTATCAAAACAGATTCCAGCAGCAGGAGGACGAGGAGGAGGAGGAGGAGGAGCGGGAGCGTTTTTTTAAATGTGTACATATAAACACAAACATGTCTGTTAGGACACTTCACCTTTCTCTGTTTATTTAAATGATGGGCCTGAGATATTGATCGGTATGGCAGGTTTTTATAGTCACCATGACGGCTCCAGTTTCAAAGAAGGATGAGGAGGTGCTGTATTGAGCGGACTGTGCTCGGCTCGGTGCCGTCCAGAGGGTGATCGGCTCTCTGTTCTGTTTGCCCCGTGTCCTTCCCTCCGTCCTCACACCCTCCTCTCCCCCTCTCTCCCCCTCTCTCTCTCTCTCTCCCCCGCTCTCTCTCTCACTATTTTCGTCCCCATTGTTTTTCTGGGTCTTGGTCGTATGTGAACGATGATGGTCACACTCATGCAGTTCACTCCTGTGGGTTCTTACCTCGGCTGACCTTCATCATGCACCCCCACCCCCCGCTGAGGGTCCTTTAACTTTCACTGTATGTTCCACATCACATGGAATCGCACCGAGGAGCGTGACGGTGTTCTTTGTCTAATTCAAGCAGCAAACCTTCATCCTGTAGCTTTGTATCAACCTGCGTACCTCTCCCGTCCTCATCTGTTCCAAACTGGATTCTTCGTCCTGCCGCAAAACTCCACAACAACCTGCTTTGACTCACTGCTCCCTGCTCTCGACATGTGCTATATTTAGGTAAAGCGAGTATATAACTGTGTGTGAAGTAGAGAACACTTGTGAGAGAGAGAGAGAGAGAGAGAGAGAGAGAGAGAGAGAGAGCGGTGTGGAGCTATACATTTGCATTAGTCACCGACAGAGTCAATAGATATGCACTGCGAAACCACGGCTCATTTGTGTTGTTGTCGTAGCAGCCTTTAATTTGTTGTTATGTTTCATGAGTGCGTGGACTTTGTGGTTTTTTTTAAACTATTGTTGTAATGATGACTTTCATAGGGATGTTTTGATCCAAAAAGTGTGTTTAAATGTTAACGCCTTATTTGAGTTGATATCAGAACACAACACTTACCAGGGTGTGACGTCACTTACTATGTTCAACTGTGGAACTCTGGGGGATTTATACATGCTCGAGAATAACGGACCTTTATGGAGAATTCTCTGAGACACAAGTAAAGTACTGTTGAAATCACCACTGTGTCGACCACAGTCTCTCAGTTACTGAAAGTAGAGAGAGAACAGCATGAGAGAAAGTTGAGGAATAGTTCAGACTCGCTGCTTTTGTCAGACTCCACTCCTCTTCTGTGTCGCCCTAATGGACTGCAGAGTGTCTGAGGGGAGGCATCTCTGCCTAACAACTCCTGTACTCTGTGTGTGTGTGTGTGTGTGTGTGTGTGTGTGTGTGTGTGTGTGTGTGTGTGTGTGTGAGGAACGCAGCCTAGAAGAAGAGATGGTTCCTACCTTTAGCACCTGGGGGAATCCCAGCATGTCACCCTAGCACTGCGAGGACATGAGAAGACGAAGAGTGTGTGTGTGTGTGTGTGTGTGTGTGTGTGTGTGTGTGGTTGCGGTTTCTCTGTGAGAAAAACGAACAGTGTCCATCTGAGCGGGAAACCCCCTGTTATATACTGTTACATAAAGTCTCCAAGCTGCTTTACTTCTAATGACTTTATGTAGAGCCAGGAGCCCCGATGGATTCCCTCAGAGAGAGAGAGAGAGGGAGAGAGAGAGAGAGCTAAAATATAGGTTTCCTACCGCTGTGTCCCAATTCTACACAGTTCAGGTACACAGAATACTTGGTACAGCACTTCCTGTCTCTCTCTCAGGGTTTACAGTAAATGGGCCACGCAGCAACAAGCCGATGCTGCGTTTCCATCCTCTGCCTCTTCCTGACGACCTGCGTCTTAACGAGGGTTTGACTGATTGTGTCGAACGCGGGCAGATAAAGCCAATTAATTAAATGGTGCGGCTCTTTGACCTCACTGCAGCTGTGCCTCACTTCCTGTTCCATTTCTCACTCATCACTCTACCTTGTTATCCGACTGCAGGTGATATCGATGCCGATGATTCTAGTTTGGAATAAACACCTCATTTCTATCGTTATTTTTCAGTTACTTGCTTCATTGTCTCCTAATGATTGGTGTTGTTGGTTCTAAGCCCCAAATGCCTGAAATCTGTAGTTATTGTAAATGGTCTGTATTATACATCAGGGCCTGATGACCGCTCTAAGCACTTTGTAGTACGTTGACATTGACTTTGGTATCTATGAGTACATGGGACCATGTGGGGGTTCAGTGTCTTGCCCAAGGACACCTCAGCATGTCGAGTGGGGTGGAGGCAGGAATCGAACCCCTGACCCTCTGTTCAAAGGACAGCTCGTCTAACTCCTCAGCCATTGCTGCCCCACACAGTGACGTTCTCTAAAACTCCTTCACCATATAAGTGAAGCCAATGCATCTCGATGATAGCCCCGCCCCAAACCCCAAATGTCATAGTCCCCGCCCACTTTTTTCTCTATGATGGTTTTCATCAAACACGGTTCCTAGATTATCTTTTTGCCCAAGTGTGAAAACACATATTACTTGATGCTCTAGAAACACTCTGATCGACAGCGGACACTTGACGTGTGATTGGTCGAGCCCGTGTGAGCGGGTGGGACCTTGATACCACCTTGATAATTGGGCTCGTTTCCCGGATTGTGGGAGGAAGTGAGGATTCGCTGCCAGTTGTCTGAATCGTTGCATAATGAAAAAGTTTTGTATTCGATCAAAGTCGGTCCACTTCAGCAGAAACTCCCCAGACCTCCTGTGGCTCATCAGAGGTTGAACGTCATCCCATCGTCAGCCAGAGTCTGGCGGAGTCTGCTGGAAGGCGAACGCCACTGTTGAAATTGGATTTCAGCCCGCGCTGCCTTCGGTGCGAGCCCATGGCAACGGTGGCGGAGCGAGAGAGTGCGCGGCGGCACGGAGAGGCACAAATAAACCGTGGGGAAAAGACTCATCAGGCTTCAGGCGAGCGAGGAGGGAGGAAACATGATATCGCTGCATAATTCAACAGCTTTATCGCCTCTTTATTTTTCCTTTATTTCCCCCCCTTTCCCCCCCCCCCCATCCTCTCTGTCTCATTTCACTCTCCCTTCATCTCTCTCTCTCTCCACTTTCTGCTGTGGCAGGAAACAAAGCCGGCACGTGTGTCACACACCGCCCCCCCCCTCCCCTCCCCTCCCCTGTTTCCCACCCCGCCCCCCCCCCCCCCTCCCCCCCCCTCCCCTCACCTCCCCTCCTCCTACACTAACTCCTCCCTCCCCTCCCCTCTCCTCCCCACCAGCCCATAAATGATGGAGGTTAATGAATTCAGCGCTCATGCATGCTTCAGCTAATTGCATTGGCATTGGGAACCCCTCCCATTACTACAGAATGTTTTCACCATCAAGATGGCCACCGCCTGGACGGCTGGCGAGAGCTTTGTGTGTGGAGCCTGCCAAGCGTCTGTTTATTGAGATGACAATTGATGTAGTGTAACTATGTCGTGCTTTTTAGGGGCCGAGTGGCAATGAGATGGATGTGATGTGGTGGGCAGAGAGGCAGTTTGTAGTAAAAGTTTGGACGAGTGCGCGCGTGTGTGTGTGTGTGTGTGCGTGTGTGTGTGTTAGTTAGTGTCAGATTGACAGTTGTGACTTTAATCAGTTGACTGTCGTGTTGAAATGAACTGAAGATGGAGGTGTAAACACGCACGCACACACACACACACACACACACACACACACTTCAAGGCTACATGATAGTCAGAATATCACATTTAGTGGAGGAATGGTGAAACTTAATGAATATTAACACCTGTACCAAAGACAAAAGAAACGTCCCATACACAACAAAACAATAAGAAAATGAGAATGTAAACAAAGAGCATTATCTGCAAATGATCACTCCATCACACACCTCTGATGGCACTAAGATATGAGAATATAGAATTAGAAAGATCCTGCACACTGTCCCTTTATGTTCAGTCTGATCTCTTGGATCCAGACGTTTGTCAGAATGGTTTTTCATTGGTCAAATCAATTGCTTTATATCTTCCAAAGTTATTTTACAACAAACCTCTAGCGACGAGTGAATTTTACATTCAAATCAATAACTTTAAAACAGTGCACAACTTACAACATCCTCCAGGGCTCAGAATCCGATTGTAAATCCGATTTAAAAAGGAATAAAATGTTAATGATTGTAACTTGACTGCGTCCCGTGGACTCACCACCTGCAGGGAGGATCGAATGGGGTAAGGTGCAAAGCTCGCTGAGCGGCAGTGACGGCTGCTGCCGCAGGGTCCTGATCACAGTCAGCGATTTACATTGTGTTTTTCGACTATATTAGAAATAGAAATAGAAAGAGGCTACATTCCAGAATTGCTATTCACACACACACACATGGATTCAGTGCCTCTACAGTATGTACAGTGCTTCATGATGTTGGCTCGGCAGTCGGGGGTTGAGTATCTTGGCTAAGAGCACATGGGATGGGGAAGACCAGGGTTCAAAGCGCCGGCTATCACGACTCTAAGCCCGGCGCCACGCCCGTCCCAAAACATCACACAATCTCCACTTAAAAAAAAAAAAGAAAATCCAGATTAAATCAGGTTTGAGGTTCTCAGATCAAGTGCGATTTCCTTGAATCTCAGTCCACTGTCATTCCGTCCATCAGTCGGTTCTTAATCCGCACGTGGCGGCAAACGTGCGTGATCCTCCGACGGGCGACGCGCTCCACTGTACGCCGCCATTGTTCCAGATTAGCTTCAGTCTCTGAGGGGAAATGAGAGAGTGTAATAAGGATTGTTCTAATTATTGATCCACCACTTTGAGGGTCCTTACAGGGAGCAGGACGGCACGCGCGTGTGTGTGTGTGTGTGTGTGTGTGTGTGTGTGTGCGCGCGCTGATGGTATTTCTTATGCAACCTCTGTAACTGGAAACCAGTGCATGCAGGGGATTTGTTTGTCCTGCCACTGGGGAGAGAAAATCCATGTTGTCTGGTTGTGGTCTGACTGATTTTTGTGTGCGCGTGTGTGTGTGTGTGTGTGTGTGTGTGCATCAGGTGATGGAATAAATTTAAATCTCACACGTTCAGGAGAGTGAGAGTGAGGAGGGCAAGAGAAGGAGGGATGAGGATGGAGAGAGTGAGAAGATATGGGCCAATGGAGAGAGCAAGAGAGAGAGAGCATGTGTGTGACGGAGGGGAACGAGGGAGAGATAAGAAGAAATATAGAGAATTAGAGTCAGTCAGGGAGAGAGAGAGAGAGAGAGAGAGAGAGAGAGCATGATCGTAAGCCTAAAGGTCATTTGAAGGTGAGTGGCGTCTTTTTCGCTGCTCTTCCGATCCACACACATCCTTCCTCCTCTCTCCCTCTCTCTCTCTCTCTCTCTCTCTCTCTCTCTGATGTGACGTGGTGTCCCACTGAATGTGGAGCTACTTGATGTGATTTCTTATTAAAACGTGTAATTCACACAAAGCATAATTCCCATTCCACACATTTTCACGTTTCCATTAGCCTACAGTGATGAGACGTAGAATCAGATTAAAAGGCCTTCAGGATGTATTATTCGATATAGGATCATCCAGTGCATCAAGGGGCATTAAATCCTAAAATGGAATATCTGACGCACGACCAATCTTGAGATATATTGATCACATGCGCAGTTTTTGTCTTGAAATGTGATATAATGTCAATATTGGTTCATCTGACCTGTGACATGTTCATATGTGCCATTGAGTTTCAATGGGATAAGATCATATGTATAATAATAAGAATGATAATAATGAGAACCAGATTTTTTACCTTCATTTGTACTTGAAAAGTCATTGAAATAATTTATTATTATTGTTTACAGTGACATTAATAGACAGGGTGCGATCAATCAGGATTTACAGATTTACCAATATTGTTAATATTTATTGATTTACTGCCCTGTGACGTTTTATGCAGCGAGTGATTAATAGAGGGACTGATCAGCGGATGAATAGGTGATGGAAGTCATCACCAGACTCGATGTAGTGGAGTGTGCGGCGATGGGCTCTGAGAATAATAATATAATAATAATAACACAAACCTACAAACACGATATTGTAAGGTAATTGTGCTGCTTTGGTGCTTTATTCACTTATTCATTGACTGCATCAGATGAACGACTGAGCCTGATGGCACAGTCTTCGGGACTGTGTTGAAATGGACCAAAATCAGATGCACTGTCCTTTAACTGGAAGGTGAGAGGTTCAATTCCTGCCTTCCCGACTCCACGTGCTGAAGTGTCCTTGGGCACAATATTGAAACCCACTTTGTTCCATAGATAGAAACTGCTGCACATCGGAGCTCAGTATGAATGTTTGTGTGACTGGGTGAATGTAAACTCTACTGTAAAGTGGCTTTGATAGACCTTTAGTTAGATCTTTATACGTAAATTCGAACATTTACAACCTCACCGATTGTCGACTCTCGACTCCGAGTGCTCGCGCGCGTGCACGTCGGCCACTGACTTCCCTTCGTCGTGGCTTCCATGCTAAAAAAAACCAGTGTGTGTGAGCAGAGGCTCTCCTCTGTCCCCTCTCACCCCCTCATCACCCGTCTGCTCATTAAAGAGGGACAACCTCACCTCTGATGTTCAAGGGTGAGAGCGGCGAGGAGCGCGGGCGCTTCACTGTGAGACTATTCACACACAGTTACAGATACAGTGATGCTGCTTAATGATGTGATTACAGGGCTGAATGATATGTAAAGGAGTGGGGGGGGGCACAAGGAGAGGAGGGTGGGAAAGAAAGAGGAGGAGATAAAGGAGCTGATGTGATGAGGCAATGGATGGAGGGAGGGAGGGAGAGAGAGAGAAGAGAGAAAGGTCAGGAGGACGTGCCGAATGAGGGATAAGAGTAGAATGGGATTAAAGGTGCAGTGTGTGAGATTTGGCTGGAATTCTCTGCGTTTCTATTGGCTGAAATGGAATGTGAATTAATCTCTTATTGTGAAAGTCTACATGACATAGTACTACTACTACTAATAATAATAATACTTTAATTTATAGTGTATGTAGTATTATAGCATTACAAGAAAATGTATCTAGTAAGTCGTAAGATGAGTGTGTGTGTGTGTGTGTGTGTGTGTAAGAGTCACTGCCCCCACTCTCTTACATCACACTTATTAATCCCCTGCTGTGTTTCAATGCCAGTCGTCTTCCATCAGCCTCTAATATGCAGCAAATGGTGCGTCACACACTCTGTGTACGTGTGTGTGTGTGTGTGTGTGTGTGTGTGTGTACA
>JAFBJT010107992.1:64486-77968 GCA_016785325.1 Chascanopsetta lugubris | reverse complement strand
AGCACCCTCTTCCTGCAGCTGACCGTCAATGACCTGGGCATCTGCCTTCCCATAACCAGCTCCTCGCAGGTACCGTCAGCGCTTGGTGCTGTTTTAGCGTAGCGATCATTTTTTTTTGTTGATCTTTCTCAGTTTGTCACTCTATTTGTGTACAATTACCTGCACGTCATTTGCTTCCAGTTATTTTGACCAAATGATTAACGTAACACAAAAACACAGTTTCAACCAAGTCAAACTGGGATTTAAAGAACAGCTCGTGTCCAGTGAGAATGATGAATAGACGTGAGTGAATTAAATAATGTTTGTGTTTCACTTCATCTTCAGTCAAAGTTTGGAATGAATCAAACGGCTGCCGTCTATATTGTAGTTTTATAGAAATACATATATTCAGACTCTTTAACTCTTTGGAAGAAGCAAGGAAAGACAAGGCATAAGAATTGATTAGCTGATGAATAAAATAGATAAGTAGCAAGAAGAAGAGACAAAAAAATGTAAAAAGAGGAAATAATATTAATGAAAATAATTGAAGTAAAAAAAAAAACACATTGTTTTTTGATGAATATTATCTTACAGAGCGAATCTGCAAAGATGAGAGGACTTTTTCGGAAAATCCCGGACACTTTACCTTTAAAAGTTGTTTAGTATTAAAGCATATCAAAACTTGCGCAGTCATTTTGATGTTCAAAACAAACACAGGGCCAAATGAAGCAGTATTCTGTGCACATGTGAAGGTCACGATCGAATCATTTTCTTTCGCTTTCTTTTATTCGGAACTTCATCCAAGTCAAAAGTCTTAAATTATGTTCCTTTCATCTCCCTTTGGTACTTTGATGATCAGTGTCCCGTCATCAGGGCTCGAGAAGCACAATTAACTCCCTCCTCTTTGCTCCTGAAAGAGCAGATCTCACTAGCTGTCATGTCAGTGTGTCCCCTGTTGAAGGTCATAGTAGGAACATGTATACTTTCATAACAATCTGCTCCACCACACATTGTTGGTCTCAGCCATCTAGGATATTAATATATTATTCCAGTTTTCATGCTGATCCCTATGAAGATCGAGTAATCCTACATTTTTTTGGGGGGGAAACACACTGGATGTTCCTGAATGGTCTTTTCATACTGACATGATGTCCATAGTGACCAGATATACCAGCTGTCATGTCGCACTTATTTCCATAGAAAGGACCAGCTCCAACTACGGAGGGCACCGACTCTGAAGCTGTGGCGGGCCCGTCTGCAGGCCGCCATAAAAAAACAAGAAAAGTAATTCGACAGTTTCTTACATCTCTTGTGATGGCTTTTTGTGGATAAGCAATGACTATCTGTGATTGAATTCACTTATTCCACCAACAAACCGTCCTCTATTGGAATAACGACAGGTCACGTTCCCACCACAGAGCCGGCGTAATAAACGAATGTAGCTTGAGCAGGTGTGGGAGGTGTCGGAGGTGTGGATTCACCAAATGATGAGATGATGCCAGGTGGTGTCGGTGGGATCTTTGGTTGTGTGTGAATGTGATTGTCAGACTCTGTCCTTCAGAGACGGACATGCAGATGTATAAACTGTGCTGCTTATTCCAGGTGTTGTGATCTCTGCCATTTTAGAGACGATGCAGTGTGTACGATTTTGTCCATTTTTCCACTTCTAGAAAATATTACCAAACATTTACATGCTGATATCTTCATGCATTTATCTATTAATCTTTTTTGGGGTTTTTTCTCCATTAACCTTAAATGAGCCTTTTAATGTGTATTTACATGAGGAGCGGGTCCTCTCCACGGGGGCTGCCATTTTTTTTATTTATTTTTTTTCACATTCGCTCAAAGTGGATTTACTAAACATCTTTTGAGTTTGAATGACAACTGAAGTTTACTAAATGCTCCTGCATGTTCAGAAGGGTGAGGCGATGGATACAACATGCAACTTCACCTCTAAACTTCACCAAACCTTACACACTGCACCTCTAAGCAAGGCAACCGCGCATTGGTGGATTGCCTGGATTTCTGTGATAACTGTCCCTGGAACTGTGGCCCCACCTTGATAAAAGAATAAGAAGTGGCTCACACAACCATGTGTCCCCATCCATCCATCCATCCATCCATCCATCCATCCATCCATCCATCCATCCATCCATCCATCCATCCATCCATCCATCCATCCATCCATGTGTTGTAGTAAACTGAAAGCTCTGCAGGTCAGCTCCATCTTCATTTATTCTGTCTGAAGCTCACCCTTAGATACGGCCAATCGCCCCATTCCCCCCCCCCCCCCCACCTGCCTGCCCATCTGATGCTCTGTCTTCCCCTCAGATACTTAAATCCCTTTCACCTTAGATAGCATCTCCCAACCTGGAGTGAGATGCTACGAATTCTTGCCCATCTTAAAACGTTGCCCTCCTCCTGCCCCCAGTCATTACGCTGAGAGACAAAGGTCAGACTCCTCTCTCACTCCCATTTCAGGGTCAATCCAGAAATCCAGGTAACGTGGACAATTCGGACACAATCTAATAAACTGTGACATTTGGTAACATTTCATTTGTTGTGGAACTGGGCCGGCCCTCGATTAAAGCTCTGACACGTGAAGAATATCTCAAATAGGGCGACACATTCGAATGAACTGCAATTGCATTTGTAATCGTTGACTCGGTGAAGAACAGCAGAATGAAATGTCGCCATTTTCCAAAGACGTGGAAAGGGGGCTCTTTTCTCCCGTGTCTCTCCAGGCACCCGTAACTCCTCCTCTCTCTGTACGTCCGCCAGGCCAACCACAGCATCGATGTGGATGCCGGCTCGGCTCTGGTCCTGACCATCGAGAGCACGCTGATCACCGCCTGCTCCTCCGAGTCGCTGGTGAGCAAAGGCCACTTCAAGAACTTCTGCATCCGCTTCGCCGAGGGCTTCGAGACCACGTGGGACGCAGTCATTACGCTGAGAGACAAAGGTCAGACTCCTCTCTCACTCCCATTTCAGGGTCAATCCAGAAATCCAGGTAACGTGGACAATTCGGACACAATCTAATAAACTGTGACATTTGGTAACATTTCATTTGTTGTGGAACTGGGCCGGCCCTCGATTAAAGCTCTGACACGTGAAGAATATCTCAAATAGGGCGACACATTTGAATGAACTGCAATTGCATTTGTAATCGTTGACTCGGTGAAGAACAGCAGAATGAAATGTTGCCATTTTCCAAAGACGTGGAAAGGGGGCTCTTTTCTCCCGTGTCTCTCCAGGCACCCGTAACTCCTCCTCTCTCTGTACGTCCGCCAGGCCAACCACAGCATCGACGTGGATGCCGGCTCGGCTCTGGTCCTGACCATCGAGAGCACGCTGATCACCGCCTGCTCCTCCGAGTCGCTGGTGAGCAAAGGCCACTTCAAGAACTTCTGCATCCGCTTCGCCGAGGGCTTCGAGACCACGTGGGACGACTGGAAGCCGGAGTTACGAGGCGACCTGGTCATGAATGCATGTGAGTGACATATTTGACTACAGTTGGAAAACTGTGGTTGAGTTATTCTTTATTTAATTTATTTTTTTCCTGTCGTTGCTCAGTATTTGGAAACTACTGATTCTCTTGTCGTTAGTGTGTCTTCCTCTCGAAGCCCATCAATACACTGTCACTTTTGTGTTGTGTCGGTGCAAAGCTTTGCCTTTAGCAGGGAGCTGCAAAGTTACACAACTTTCCATTCATCCTACCTGGTTTATCTGCGGTAAATATTTTTCCAGACGAATTCTTCAGGTAACGAAACAATTACTGTTCTGTGCTGTGCAGCCGTACCTGGCTTGTCAGCTATTTCAAAGGTCCGCAATCCACACATGACTCGATCCACAGCTTTTCAAAATAAAACTTTTAGCTGCGTTCAAAACTGCAGCAACAGAATGAACTCGCTGCCTCTACTTCATCGCCAAACTGCTAAAGAGGAGGTGACTCTATCCTTAATGTTGCCATGACAGAGATTAAATCATTCAAATGCTTTCAAGGTCTGTGTCAGTCGGCTTTGACGAAGTAGTTATCGGAATAATATGTTGTCACTGCTCTTCCATAACCGATTGCCTCAGGGCCCAGGTCACCGTTTCACATATTCAACGTGTTCGTGGTAGATGAGTCCACATTTGACACCACATTTGTCCCTGAGTTCATAATATTGTACATAACAAACCACTGAAATGACCAACGGCATTTTGTTTTTAATGAGCAGGTTGATCACAACAATATATAGACCTTAGCATACACATCTCCCCTGCTCTGAATGTAGCGGTTGTTGTGCGGGTGTTGACCTTGGTTCAGTGGGAAGATGCAGAGTGCGCCTCTCCGTTCATGCAGAATCCCAGGATTTCTGACCGGCCTGCTTCTGTATGTGCTCTGTGTGCAGGTGTAGTTCCTGACGGTACATACGAAGTATGCTCCAGGACCACAGGGCAACCATCCGCAGGCAAGTTCTTTTGAATAAGCCACGGCCCATAAAATATGGATCATGCCCTCTAGCTGCGCAACGAGCATGAGACGACCGTTGGAAAATGTCATTTTTGCATTGCTCTCACCCTCTCTGGCTTTTGCTCGAATCCCCTTTGCGGCATCGTCCTTCCGAACACAGAGAGCAGCAGCGCCGGCACCTGGACCCTCAACGTGCTCTGGAAAATGTGCGGCATCGACGTGCACATGGATCCCAACATCGGCAAGCGCCTCAACGCTCTGGGCATCACGCTGACGTCGCTGACGGGCGAGGAGGACGTGGACGACATCGCTGACCTGAACTCTGTCAACATGGCGGACCTCTCGGACGAAGACGACGCCGACAGCATGTCACCCACCATCCACATGGTCAGTCAGTACAGGTTGCACTTGTATTAGCTGCAGTTTTGACATCAGCTAGATTTCACCCCAATTTGGAAAGTAGAGACAAAATGGCCGCCAAGGTTGTGTTTCCTACAGGCTGCAGAAATAGTTCAGCCATCCATGTAAACACCCGTTTGCTCTCTTAACAGATACTGCGCAACTTCCTGCATCCAGATATCTTGAAAGTTGATTTTTAGAATCTCCAAAGCAACATTTTCTGATTCGACAGGCCATTTCTTTGTTGGACTGATCCCTGTTCAAACATTGATGTTCCCCCATTACAGGCTGTAGGACTGAATGGCATCAAGGTGATGATCCCTCACCTCAGTGTTCCTTCCCAAACATGTAGGAGAACCTATGGCAGCCGCCAGTTCTCATTAAAACCCAAAGGCTGTTCAGCATGACCATTCTGGGATACTGTAAAAACATGGCAGCCTCCATGTGGAGGACACGCCCACCCGCAGGGTCACATACACAATTCAATGGCCTCATTCCAGAGTAATGAACTCTTAAGCACCACTGACAACATCAGCGTAACTGTTCTAAATTCAAACTCTGCCAGCAACGGTGGATCATCCGAATCGTACACACTGCACCTTTAATGTCCTTCCATTTGAATATTACTCATTGATTCAGTTTTAAAGGTGCCGTCTGTACAGTGTGTACGTTTGTCACAAATATTAGTTACATCCTGATATTCTCAGGAATTTATAACCTCCTAAATGTATAGAACAAATTCATGAACATGTAGTAAGTATGTAATTGTGTTATGATACTTCGAGAAGTGACAAAAATGACCAAAATCTCACACAATCCACCTTTAATTCTTAGCAAAAAAAAACAAAAAAGTGCAAATCCTACATTCTCAACAGTTCATCAGTGCAAGTGAAGAAATCCTTCCTGTGCCCCCTCAAATTTTGAGGGGGCACAGTCATTCACTCTTCCAGCTGTCCATCCATCCATCCATCCATCCATCTGTCCATCCGTCCATCCATCCATCCATCCATCTGTTCATCCATCCATCCATCCGTCCATCCATCCATCCATCCATCCATCCATCCATCCATCCATCCGTCCATCCATCCATCCATCTGTCCATCTATCCATCTATCCATCCATTCATCCATCTGTCCATCCATTCACCCATCTAACCCCATCCATCCATCATCCACACTCTCTCTCTCTCTCTCTCTCTCTCTCTCTCTCTCTCTCTCTTTCTTCATCTATCCATCCATTTGTCCCTCCCTCCCTATCACTTCATCTATCGATCTGTCCCTCTACCCATCTCTCTCTCTCTCTCCCTCTCTCTCTCCATCCATCCATCCATCCGTCCATCCATCCATCCATCCGTCCATCCATCCGTCCGTCCGTCCATCCATCCGTCCATCCATCCGTCCATCCATTCGTCCGTCCATCCATCCGTCCATCCATCCATCCATCCATCCATCCATCCCTCCGTCCATCCATCCCTCCATCTATCCGTCCATCCATCCATCCATTCATCCATCTGTCCATCCATCCATCCGTTCATCCATCCATCCATCCATCCATCCATCCATCCATCCGTCCGTCCGTCCATCCATCCATCCATCCATCCATCCATCCATCCATCCATCCATCCATCCATCCATCCATCTTTCCCTGCCGTTGTCCACAGAACCAAGAGTGCCAGTTCAGCCCGCGGCTGACTTTAAGGAAGCGTCTGGTAAACCACATCCTCGGCCTCAGCCCCAGGCCTCAGAGTGTGTCTGTGTCACCCGACTACTCAAACTGTGCGTCCCCTCGCCTGCCAGTGGGGGGCGGCGCCAGGGCCCAAAGACCCGTCTCCTGGGCGTGTGTATGTAGCAACACAGTGTGAAACTTCTCTCTGGGTTGAACAAATCAGCGGCAAGGTGGCATTCAAATCTTGGTCACCCGCCCTCAACAGATCAAGCTTGTGGATTCCAAAGTGCTAAGCGATGCTGTGGTCTCCTTGGACTGAATATCATCATCTTGTGCTGCTTAGCATTTGCTTCAGCTGCGCATCTCGCTGAGTGCCAGTGACTGGATAACATGAATCGGCAATTTCTGCGCATCAGAGCTGTAGTTTTTCCTCTTTCAGCGGCTTGGTGATGGTGGTGGTGGTGGGGTATCCAATTCATAACACATTGTCCCCTGTGGTGTGTGATTAAACATCATCAAATGTGATTAAACATCATCAAACCCTTTTTAAACTCAATGAAAATAACCTTAATCACAGGTGGGGGGCGGGGCGGCGGGGGGGGGGGGGGCACTTTTTAAACGGGGGGGGGGGGGGGGGGGGGGGGGGGGGGGGGGTGCATTCACAGCAGCAGCCTGACATAAATCTTTGAAATAACATGGTTTTGGGGTTTTGATCAGCAAGGTTCGAGCTGTCAAGAATTGAGTCTCACAGACGTGTGCGGGTGTGTGTTGTCGCTCTGACCCAACAGGAGACGATTGACCCCAGAAGGCAAATGCTGATGGGGAACCAGGTGGTCGACGCCAGGAGTCGGAAATTCACCAAGAGAGTGGTGGACATCAGAGAGCTGAATGAACAGGCCAAGGTCATCGATGACCTCAAGTAAGATCTGTTTTTACTCACGTGTTTTTTTAAAGGTGCAGATTCTGTCATTTTTGTCACTTCCAAAAAGATTACAAATCACATTTTCAGGAATTTATAATCACCAATTTTTTTTTTTCCATTGACCTCGTGAGCCATGAGTCCTTTAATGTATATAAACGAGAGAACATCCTCTCTATGGAGGCCGCCATGTTTTTACTGTAGTCCAGAGTGGATGTACAAAACATCAGAGCAGAGACAGAAACAGCAGAGAGACAATGTCAAACGCCGATAAAAAAAAATAAAAAAAACATGTTCAAACAATAAAATCATCAATCATGGGACTGATTGAGACCAAAACCATAGTTTGTACCAGGCTTTCAACATGTTCGATCCAGCTGACCATTTTAAAATGGGAGTCTCTGGGGATTGACTCCCTTTTGGAGCCGGCCTCAAGTGGCCACCCTGTGAACTGCAATTTCTATTTAGCTTCCCTCTGCGCTTCATCCGTCTGCAGCGGAGGTGGCACCCACGGGTTCCATTGCTATTCTATGAAATGCATCTTTCTCTTTTCCCGTGCGCAGGAAGCTGGGGGCCAGTGAGGGAACCATCAACCAGGAGATCCAGCGCTACCAGCAGCTGGAGTCTGTGGCCGTCAATGACATCAGGAGAGACGTCAGGAAGAAGCTGCGTCGCTCCAGCATGAGGGTAAACATCCTCAGTGAAACCTGTACTCACCTCTGTACTAGCAACGCCGTCCACTTCCAATTCTACAAATACTCTTGGTGACGTATGTTTTTCCGGGACCCGGTTTGGTGTTTGTCGCTCCGCAGGCGGCCTCTCTGAAGGACAAGTGGGGTCTCGGCTACAAACCCAGCTACAACCGCTCCAAAAGCATCTCGGCAGCCGCCGGCCGGCCCCCTCTGAAACGGATGGACAGACAGAGGTAACGAGCGAAGGCAACCGTGGCAACGTATAATCAGAAGAAATGATATTACAGGTGCTTCACGCAGCTGAAAACAAACAAGACCACGTCAACCTCTGTCTCCGACCGCCGCATCACATCCACCGTGACGTCTCCTTAAGAGTGTAGAGAAGAGAAGATGATTCATCTGTTTGTGTCGTATTACAGAAATCTTAAATTGATGTCTCGATGAGATGCTGCAAATGCCGTATTAATCGATCCCTTTAATCAGGGGGTAATACATCAACATTGGACATGAAATGAATGAACGACAAGGCAAACAAGTCCAGACTCACACTGACTGAGATCAGCCTCATCTCTCTCCATATGTTTAACAATGTGCATCTTGTGCCGTTTGCCGTTCTCCTGCGTTCGCAGCTCCAGATTAGGAGACATGGATGATCTGCCAGATGTCCGAGTGGATGCTAATTGTCCGGGACCCCGGGTCACCTTCAACATCCAGGACACGGTAAAACCTCATTTCTTAAGACAACTCACACGTCTTTCATGCTCATAGTGAGAAAGGTTATGAAACGCAGCATTGGAAGATGTATTTGAAAAATCGTTCCATCGAAATCCAAGGAGACATTTTATGTTTTTTTAGCTCATGTTTCCTCGCACACAGTATATTTTCCTGGTTATTGCAAAATGATCGAAAAACAAAAGAGTACGTCGACGAAAGCCCCACACCCGGACCTAATACACATGATACTGTTTGAATGTATCATGTGACACGACCGGACCCCCACGTTTTCATAAGATACACTGGCTTTCAGTCAATAGGTCAATCCCAGTCTTCCCCATTCTGCGTGCTGAAGTGTCCTCGGGCTCAGAACAGATCCCCAAAATACATCAAGGAGAAACGTGTGGCGCATAAATGGACTGAGTGATTAGAGTCTGACTACGCAAAGGGAACAGTCAAGTATTCTGAGGGGCTCATCCAGACCAGAGGACCATTATGTAAATACAGACTATTTATGTATTTATAGCACCGAGTTCTCACGAGAGCAGCGTGGGGCAGTGCTCGCAACCACCATTGCCCTCAATAGATGTGGTTCATTTGCATGAGCAATGCTGCTTCTCTTCAAAATAGAAGTTGCAACCTACATGTTCAACTTCTCAAATGTACTTCGTGAAAAGATGGTGCGTTTTGGTCCATTTGCATATGAAAATAAATGGAGTCGTTTTTTGTGAACATCATGGCCACCAACTGTTGAGTGGTGTGAATAGATGGCACTTTGATACGTTGAAAAATCCTCTTCAAAGTAAAAGCATGGGGTTTTTCTCTGAACTTTTTTTTGCCAGTCAACGTCTGGCGACGCACCCTCCAGTTGGGAATCACTGGTTTATGTCATAACATCGTACTCTACTGTCCAGGTGTTAATCATCTGAATCAAAACTACATGATTGATTTGAGCAGAAATGCAGCTACAAATAGAAAACCTTTGTTATTGAAATGTACAACTACCTGAATATGAGTATACTGTGTCTCCTTTAAGGAAGTTTGTTTATAGTAAATGGATTTGTACCATGTTGTTGGAGACAGTCGTCTCATCCTCCATCTGTGTTTGTGTCTCGCTGTGGTTGATCAACACCTTCCAGGTCGTTGACATGATACTATGGCTCATATGAGGATGAGCCTATCACTTTTTCATTTTAGATTTGTATTTTCTTGAAATACTTCTTTTGTTCAATTGAAGATTAATAATCAGGCCCTGGATCCAGCAAATTCACCAGTCAGTCCAGAAGAGATATTCAAGGTATCTGGTCCAAACAATTTTAACAAATCAAAAAATCCTAACCAACGAATGCTACTTCTGTTTCCTCTTCTCTTCCGCGATTGCCTTTACGGCGCTGACGGGATTTTAAATATGCAAAGTCAACACAGGATGATGAGATACTTCGGCTCTACAGTACATCACCATGCTTATTTGCATAATAACAGACTGTTCCACTGCTCCTTGTGCCCCCTGTTACACTATAATTCATTCCTGGTGCACAGAGATTATCTGGATTTCCTGAAAATACGCTTTGAAATTAATATTCTACACTCTTTCTTATTCTTATGTTGCTTAAAACCTTCATGTACATTCGAGGTATATGATGATGACACCTTGTCCCTGACTTTAATGAGCTATTTGGTGGAACCGAAGATACGGCTGGTGAGCTAAAGCGCAACATTCTCATCCTGTCTTGAGGCTGCAAACACAAAATCCAAAATCAACTTTTCTGCAACCTTAACTCATGAAGTGCTTTCTAACAGCGCTGCATGGGAGCTGTCTGAACCACGATCTGTCAGCTGCTGTTTGTCAACACAGTCCATTCCTCACATACAGCTTTAAAGGTGCACAGTGTAAGATGTGGTGACATCTAGAGGTGCAGTTGCACGTTGTCTCCACATCCACCACCTGGTCTGAGCCTGCAGGAGGACCGGTGGTAGACTTCAGTCGTCATGTTGAGTACGTCCACACTGGGCCACTGGGCCACTGGGCCATGAAAACATGATGGCCCCCGTAGAGAGGACCCACTCATGTAAACCCACATTAATGGCTTCATTCACGGGTAATGGAGTACAAACATTTAGGTGCTTCACAAATAAATACATTCACAAAGTCAATACGTAATTGTTTTTTTCATATTTTTAGAAGTGACAAGTTTGACCAAAATCGTTCACACTGCAGCTTTAAAGTTACTCTGTCTAATTGTAATTTCCAGACATCACAAACTATTAATGTAATCAGTATAAACAGAATAGGATTATTTAAATTGTTGGTCATTCCTTTAAAGGTGCATTGTGGAAGCTTTTGGTAACAAATTTCTAATCACCTAAGTGCTCTATTTTTTTTTTCTATTTTCCCATAAATGAGCCCATTAATGTATATTTACATTCATGTATATTTACATTCATGTATATTTTCCATTGGGTGGGTGCCATTTTTTTGTACAGAAGTAAAAATGTGCTGAACATCGTTTGAGTTTGAATGACAGCTGAAGTCGACCATTGGTTCTCCTGCATGTTCAGAAGGGTGAGGGTGATGGATACAACGCGCAGCTTCACCTCTAGACGTCACCCAATCATACACACTGCACCTTTACCTCCATCTCACCGATAGTTCTCCCAGACTGACTCTGATCAGGTCTCCACGATTGACTTTGTATCAATCGTTCACCTACTTACTTTTCCTTTCGCACCGATTTCGAACTAAATTCGGATGAATGATCAAACGATAACAAGCTCATGGTTTTTCCAAATTCACTGAAGAATCACAGACCTAACCCGACCAATGAGGAGAGGCTGTTTGGAAGCTGCTCTGGAGCCTTGTCACGAGCGCGCTCCAGGCTGAGATGCTGTTTCGCTTCCATCAACCATTTTCACCCTTGACACATGTATCACTGTCCAGCAGCAGTCAGCTTCTATCAATACCTCTCTGGGCATCTGTTGTTGCTACGGACAACCGGGCTTTTTCTCCCCCCCCCCCTCCTCCCGCCATCATTAATGATACCTGACTCTCTGGGTCCTTTCTCCATGGTCATCCTCTCGAGTGTGTGTTTCCCCTCTTTCTCCTGTGGGGGGCACCGTGTCTTTCTACGCCGTCTTGGTTCTTGCACTTGTCTCTGTTTCATTACTGTCCACAGAAAGTACAATAACTCTCTGCTCCTCTGAGAACAGGCCGGTCGTGTTGTGTAAGTGGGCATGAAGTCGTAAAACCAAAGTAATCGAAAATGGCCGTAAATAAAAAAAAATAAAAAAAGACAAATCTATTTCGATCCTCATGGTCCACTTTACAGAACACCACCTCCCTTGGCTGCCCTCCTGTTTAAGCTGCATCAGCCAAATTGCTGCCTTTTAAATCGGAGGAGCGTCATTCAGACCGTTCCCATGTGTGAGTTTGACCTTCTGCCCTTCTCTGAAGTTTCCCGAGGAGTCAGAGGTGGATCTGTTGTCCGTCTCCATTGACGAGCCATCTCATCCTCATCATCAACCTCATCCTCATTCTCCATCCGCCGGCGAGGGCCAGCACTCAGTTTTCAGTGTCCCCGGCACGCCCGCCGCCTTCTCACCCGCTGTTCCCTTCCAGCAAGAGGACATGCGGCGCTACGACCTGTCCTCGTCCTCCTCGGAGGACTCGGAGAAGGAGGACGAGTTTGAGCGGGAGAGGCTGCCCAGCTACCGGAGGCCCATGTGAGTTTCCTCGTTGCGATGCTGAAGCTGTGGTCGATGGCGTCGGTTTGAGTAAACGGCGGGGGATGTCTGGGCTTCTGTATCCGTTTCCTTCCAACCTTGAAGGACTTTCATACACACGCCCAACTGGGAGTTTTTAAAATCCCGAAACCAAATCAGGACAGAGAGGGCTGAGGGAGCCCTCATTGGTCAGACTTCCTGAGGAGTGATAGGACGTTTAGACTCGTGAATACAGTTACACGAGACCTTGTGATATTCTCGTACTACTTCAACCACTTATAATGTCAAGGTACTGTCACAACTTGACAAAGAATAAGTTGAAAAGTGCCATTTACCCCGAAGTTAAACATCCAGCTCTTGTTTGAATTGCATTTCTGCTTTTGTGATGAAACGAGTCCTACTCTGCCTGTCTTCAACTCGTCTTCACCACCTCTCACTCAGTTCTTTGTTTGAAATGACCGGACTTTGCCTGAACCTGCCTTTAGGTCATTTTCTGAATTTTTGACCATGTGCGTCATAAAATCCCGAATTGTAACTGTACATTCATTGCTACTTGTTGGTGCCACTCGATAAAACTACATTTTTTTTTGCTGTTTGTTTTCAGCCAAGCTCCTCAAAGGAAGCCATCCGGGTTCTCGGCCGTGAGTCAGCTGTTCAGCGAGCGCTGGCCGAGCAGTCCCGCCAACCGCAGCTTCGGCGGCGCCGCCACCGAGAGGAACATCGACTTTGAGCTGGACGTGCGCGTGGAGATCGACAGCGGGAAATGCGTCCTTCACCCCACCACTCAGCAAGCCGAGCACGAGGACATCTCCCTCAGGAGGTACGTAGCAGCCCAGAATGTGATAACAGCAAACGACCAAATTGTTCTGGCCATTTTTTTTAAATGGAATTAAGCCAATAACGTAATAACTTGCCAATACTGTAATAAAATGTTTGAG
>JAFBJT010107992.1:0-47814 GCA_016785325.1 Chascanopsetta lugubris | reverse complement strand
TCCTTCCTCCCCTCTTCCCTCCCTCCCTCGGATGTGTGCTTCAAAGTGCGTCACAGATCTGGCTGTTTATTCCCAGCCTTGCTGCAGGCGTCTCTCTCTCTCTCTCTCTCTCTCTCTCTCTCTCTCTCTCTCTCTCTCTCTCTCTCTCTCTCTCTCTCTCTCTCCTCCTGAGCTTCACTTTCATTTGCCTCAGCGGCTCTGATGACCTGTCAGCTCTGCCACACATGCTCTGGCACACACACACTATCAGAGTAACGCACACGCTAAAAGGAAAACAGTGCCTGGTTGGGGAAAGGGGAGTGCGATTGCATGTACTCACCATGTGTATTTATTCCTTGAATGCACACACACACACACACACGCACACACACACACACACACACACACACACACACACACACACACATACACACACACACACACACGTGCAGAATGAGCCGTGGCAAAGGGACAGGAGAGGTGACAGAGGGAAAAGTGCTCACACAATGAAAATGCGCTCACATTTGCAGCTGTATGTTTCCCAGCCACAACGCCGCAGTTGCATCTTGCTCGTTCTGCCCAGGGCATGGCTGAATGCATTAATTACATATGCACTGCTATAGATCCACTTTCTCACCCCGCTGATTGCCTTCACCCATTGTATGTCGAAACTAATTGCAATTGTTAACCTTAAAGTTGCTCCGATAAATGAAATTGACAATCTGTCAACCCCCATTACACTCGGCCAAGAAAATGGATTGCGTCATTTCCATCATACCTTAAGACACCGTGTGTTTTTCGTGAGGCGCTCTCCAGCAAAGTTACGAGGTGCTGAGACAGCGTCATGTAAAGGTCCTGCTCTCAAATATGTGAAAATATGTGAAATATTCATCACTTACTCCCCCCTCTCTCCTGAGTGGTCTTGAGGCCTGTGACCAGCAGCTGTAGATGGCGATCTCGGGATGCTGCGTTGCGCAACAGCGTCACGTTCTGGATTGAACAATTTATGAGGAAATGTTACACAACATGCTGAACATCTCATGTGATACATTCACATGCACTGTGTGCCCAGGTCACCGGTAGTTGTCCAGATGTGAAAGTTTGGTAAGTGTGCTCGAACCTTTTACACAGATTTTAAAGGTGCAGTGTGTAACACTTGATGACATCGAGTGGTGAAATTGCATATTGTACCCATCACCTCGCCCCCACCCTTCTGAGCATGCAGGAGAACCTATGGTAGACTTCAGTTGTCAGTAAACTCAAAAGATGTTTAGTATGCCCACTCTGGGCTACTCTAAAAAAAATGGCGGCCCCATGGAGAGGACTCGCTCGTCATGTAAATATGCATTAATGGGCTCATTTAAATGGTAAATATTCATAACACGTTATCAAGTCTTGAAAACTTGCGCTTGTCAGTCCAGTTTACATTCACCCAGTCACTCAAACATTCACACTGTGCTTCTATTTGCAGTACTTTGTATCTATGGGACAATGTGGGGTTCAGTGTCTTGCCCAAGGACACTTATGGAATGGGGGGGAGGCGGGAATCAAACAACCGACTTTCTGGTCAGGGAACAGCTCCTCCTGTAACGGAAAATAATAATGTACTTATGTGATTACAAATGCGTGAAAAAGTCTCACGGTACGGTGATGGTGGTGATGTAGCAGGTTGCGGCTGATACCCAACTCCTTACCGACCCAACTTGAAACTGAGGAGGTCATGTTGTGCCACTCTCACCCATTTGTAAAACATCAGAGAGGTGCTAACTAAGTGTTAAATGACCTGCTGCGGTCAGAACACTCACAGGACAAGCTGTTATAGCTGCTCTCTACGGGACGTTTTGGCCCTCGAAGAAAAATGCTCTGTTTTGAAGGGGCGTCCACAGAGCTGCTCCCTGAGCTGCCACCCACCCCCTCCCCTCCCCTCCCCCAGGTCTGTGGGTGGTTACCATTGCCAATGTTCTTCAGTGTGACATCACAACAGGGGCACTTTCAAATGCAGCATTTTCAAGATTCAAGATGTTTATTGTCAATTGTACAGTCCAAACACAGTTTACACCGTACAAAGGAAATATGTCCATGCTTGTCTCCTGTCACACATTTTGTAAGATTTCTACAAGTGACAAAAATGACCAAAATCCTACACACTGCACCTTTAAGAAAAGTGTTAATGTGTCTAATCTAAGGTAAAGTGATAACATGGTAGAGCAACATGGTGGTCTCCAAAGAGAGGACTTAAAGCTCCAAATGAAAAGGTCTCACTCGGGGGTCGTTGAAACGACAATTAAGGTGATGATACACTACAGAGATATCAGCCTGATTATTTTAGATTCAATTTGTGTTAAATCGTTCACACTGGCCCTTTACAAAAAGTAAAGTGTAAAATGCTGAGCTTATACGGGGTGAAAGTTATTTTACCCTCACAGGCAGATCCAGTGAGGCTGAACTGATGGAGCCTCATGTTCTGCACTTTCCTACCTCCTCAATCTGCGCAACATATGAATAATGTAAAAGCTCATGCAACAACACGGTTCAATATGCAGATCAATTACAGCGTAAACTGTAGGCGAATCATTTCAATCAGCCGAGGAAGAAAAGAAGATATAGCTGCATAGTTATTCCAATCGTTTGTTACAAACATGGTCTCCCTGACTCTCCAGGTGCTTTGTCTGATCCTAATTTCACTCTGGGTCCGGACTCAAACAGGAGATGGAGATATAGCGGCGGGTTGGTATAAAAGTTGAAAATAAATGTGTAGGGGGTGGCCATCTTGTTCATGATCCTGGCCAGAGCTGACGGAGTATTATGGGGTGGCACGATGTGCTGTACAGCGAGCGACGCAGAGACAAAAAGGGGGAGGCGGTGACATGAAATATGGAGGTGTGGGTGTCACCAGAGGAAAGTTAGCGCCGCACTCGCGTGACTGATGATTTGCGTTTGACGATGTTAACAAAAGCTCATGTTTTATAGACGTGGTGAAGGTTGGTCATGGAGACCATCCTCGACCTTAAAAGACTACAGCAGATAAGTCCCTCTGCACCGCTTCAGGCTCCCTTTTTCACTTCCACCGCCAACACTGTGAGGCGTTCCAACGGTAATTAGATTTGTGCACGTGAACGTAGGTTTTTTTTGTCATTTTTTTAGGGGACAAAATTGATGGTGGTAAACCAAGCTTGAAATGAACCGCTGTTCTGCCGGCACCTGCCTCTAAATAAGAGGACACAGTGATAATAAAGTTGTACCGCAACATATTCTGTCGAGGGATTATATCCTGCCGGGTCCCTGACTCCTCTGTGCAGGTGTCAGGTGGATGACAATAAGCAGAGTTTAATATAATGAGCAGATGACGCCAACTTATAAAATTAAATTGCTTCACATTAGCGACCGTGATGGATTACCCCGCCGAGCTCTGTGTTCAAGGCGTCGGAATTTGATTTTCATATGAATAAAAAAAGAAAATAGCTTTTTCTTTGGGTAGAATATGAATGTCAGTAGCCGGAGAAGCACTTTTCATGTCTTTTGCGGCAGAACATCGACTACGTCTGCAGTTATATTAAATCGTCTTTAATCCCAGGTTTATGAACACATTAAAAAGATGCTTTTTCTTTCTTTCTTTTTTGAAATCAAGTGCTTATGTGTTCTTCATATTCCATACAGACTTTGCAGTTCCTTTCTCTACTTGAGAGTGGACAAACACTTTTGGTTATGGGGACAGGAATGAGAGATTCACTTATCTATCTGTGATTTGTATCAGTGTAATTTAAATATTTGATTCTCTCGCTCTCTCACTCACTCCAACAGTTCAGTGCACAGGTCCGACAATATTAAGTGATAACTAGCCACTCTACTCATACATTGAGCAGTGGCAGGAAACTGTTTGAAATATAATGAGAAGAATGAGATTGTTGAGGGAACATGACACATTTTCACCAATTTTTCAATATCTTTTTCTTAATTGAAGTAAAATTGTTTCTGGCCTAAAGGGAATGGATTTGTCTCTAACCTGTGTCCCACCTTTGCATCATGTTTCAATAGAAATGAAGTGGGTTTGTTTTTTCTTTATACGGCCACAAGTCTGACAAGCAGACAACAAATGCAGTTTACGTTCCTTTCACCATCATTCAAAGTTATTCCAATCCAGCCCCATGAGGTTCATATCAGGAGACGACATACTGCTGATGTAAAAAAAAAAAATAGAGTACTCGTGGGCACACACACACACACACACACACACACACACACACACACACACACACACACACACACACACACACACAGAACCAACTGAAAGTAAACAGACACATCACCTTCAACAGCCAGAGTTCTGCCTCAAACTGTGATTGATCTCTCAGCAGTGTCTTCACACTGACATGTTCAGGTCTCAGTGAACAGGACTAAAAAATGCAATGATCCACACAGGGGAGCACGCTCAGACCATGAACCTGATACTGGAGGAGTTCAATATATGTATCATTTATTCACATTGATATCAAAGAACAGTACAAATATGACGGTGTGTAAAGGAAGGAACGGGCCCCTCATCTCACACTGCATCCAGTTCTTCAAACATTTACAAATTGTGGGTATTCCACTGTAACAGCGACGGATCACTCCTACTCCACTCTTAAACGAGCACAAAATAAGAGGTGCATCAGTGATTTAAAAAGACATCAGACATCAGTCCAACACCACTGCAGACCGAGGGAATTAGTCAGGCGAGCGCACAAATCCACTGGTGAAAAATATCCACTTGATTAATGATTAGTTGATCTTCCATAATTGGAAAGACATCTGAGAGAACATTGATATTAATGAGCCGGCCATGAGCTGCTGATGCATCTCACATGGAGCGCGCTGCAGCACGCTTCCTGCGCTAATGGCTCACGGGGCTCTTTTATCTCGACTGTGGCCGTGATCCAGATGATGTAACAGCTCAATTGGAATATCATCAGAGGAGAGAGCCAAGCGTAGAAAAAAAAAACAAGGCGCGTCAACCCCCAAAACAAACCTTAAATATTAATTCAGAGACGGATGCCACTTACGTAAGACGCGGCACCGGTGGGAGCAAAGGGAGGCAGACACGTGTACACGAGTGGAGCAGGAAATATCAGGGTTTTACAAGAGCTCGGGTTTGTTCTCCGCCGGATTCTCCCCGCGGTGGAACTTTTGTCCCTCTCCAGAAAGTTTTGGAGCGATACAATGTGACAAAGGCAAACAGATACGGAAATAATGAAAGCAAATAGAGCCCACTCCATTGCTGAGGCAGATTCGTATCACAGGAAGCAGTTCATCTCTCTCCAGGCAGAAAAGGTCGGTCAGGATCTGCAGATGTCCCAAATATTTAGAAAAGGTGTATATCGCCATTTAATCTCTCTCTCCGCCTTTCTTCCTCTCTGTCCTCGCGCCCGGAAATAGTTTACGTCCTTCCTCTGAGGTGAAACACGCAGGGAACCTTCTAAACTGTTTTATTCAATGTATCAGGGGAACCTAAATATTTGTGTAAGGGGCTGGGTGCGAGTTTGAGGTATCATTTGTCCAAGAAGCCCGAAGAGGGCACACAAATGGAATTTACTACACCAACATTTTGCTTTTTCTCTTTTCTTACAGATATTATTCCCTATCTGAAACACTTGTAACAACAAGTTTAGCTATGTTCACTGCATGGCTCAAAACATCACTGCTTCATCCCACATGGAGGTACTCAACAAGAAGACGTCCATGACCCTCAGAATGTAGTTGGAAATATAGGCTCATGTAATGTAACTTTGATTGCCGCTCCAGCATCGATTGAATCTAATACCTTCAAAACCAACCATCCTCCATCATTCCATACAGTCCTACCATATATGCTAGCATTTAGTTCCATTACAAGATGCAAAATTAAAACTGTGAATATGATTGTTTTTGTTTTTTCAGTCGGGTTTTAAAGCAGCAATACGTTTTCAGGTTCAGTTGTACATTTTGGTCATTTTTGTTACTTCTAAAAATATCACAAAACATTTGCATACTGACATTTTCATGAATTTATAATCACATGATTGTTTTATTCTTTCTCTCTTACCCTAAAATGAGCCCATTAATGTATATTTATATGAGGAGTGGGGACCTCTCTATGGGGGCCACCATTGTTTTTACAGTAGTAAAAGTGGACAAAATAAACATTTTCACATCCCGGAAAAAAGGAACACAATATGATGGATTATTTCATTTGGACCAAAGAAAATGAAAAAAAAAATTTCTCTGATATGTTTTTTTCATGATCAATCAACTACTAGTACATAGTGAAAAGCAGGTGGATGAGAACAAACAGAGCAGTGTGTCAGTGTGTCCAGTGCCTGCGTAGGGGTTGTCTTCAATCAGTCAGTGATTCTTATATTGGAAGTGCTCAACATGCTCCCTCCCACACGAAGCCTAGAGAGGCAAAGTGGGATAAGGAAGAACAACAACAGCATGCGCTTCACCAGTTCAGCGGTGGTAATGGATACACTGCCAGGGATAATTTGATTTGCCCTGACATGGCAAATTACCCTGCTAAAGCCTGTCCATTTTATTTGCTAATTCAATCCGGTGTCACTTAACACCCAGAGCCCCGGTATCGACGGGGCCCCAGAGGCGCACGGCAGCTGGTTAAGGCGCTCCGCTGGGTCGCTGCGCCCTGGCAAGCCGAGGCGGCCCGGGGTGGTTTTGAGGTGGCTGGCCTCCGAACTTCAAAACACTGTGACCAGTGTGACCTCGACATGGAGAGCGGGGGTGGGGGGGGGGATCTGCCCCTGCAGCAGAAATAGATGGCGATTTCATATGTTCCGTGAAGGGAGGCCGAACTGGGCCGACCACATGTCAACCTCACACCAGAGTCTCGATGTGGATGAACACATATGCGTGTGTTCGCTGGGTTAAAGGAATAAATGTTCTTTTGCAGCCGCACCCATATCTTCCCGTTGTAATTTTGAAGAGAGTATGAGCCTGTAGAGAACCATCACACTTCTCTGTAATTCTATATTTTTATAGATTTCCCCAGTGAAGTGATCTGAGATAACTCTCTGTGTATATTTTCTATATTTTCCACGTGGTCAGTTATAAGAAAGACATGCTGCGGCGTCTGACCTCGTTTCTCCCGCCGCAAGATTATACTTTTTAAACAGCCTACGTCATTTTCACTCCGTCAACATGACCACACAAAAGATTTCATTTTTTCCCTCTGTAAACACGTCTGTCGAGACAGTTTTTCACCATTTGAACATAAATTCTCAACCTCTGACTGAGATGCTCCAACTCAAAGGTGCATTGTGTACGATTTGGTGACATCTAGTAGTGAAGTTGAATGTTCGGGAGAACCTATGGTAGACTTATCATTATAACTCATAAGAAGTTTAATGTGTCCACTTTGGCGGCCCCCGGTAGAGATGTATGTAAATATACATTTGTGGGCTCGTTAAGGGGGAATGGGAACAAAAATACATCTAGGTGATTGTGAAAATATCAGTATGTGATTGTTTTGTCAAATTTTCTCTGCTAATAGAAGTGACAAAAATGAGTGAAATCTGAAGTTTCTTTTCTAGTCACTTTTATTTCACTTTTGCGTCCTGTCACTTCTTGTTGATGTTTTTGAACCCGATGCCCGCTCCTCTGAGCTTTCCATTAGACTAATATTTGTCTTTCCACCTCCTCCCGCTCTGCGAACATCTGGACTGGAGCTTTGCAGCAACACAACGTCCTCCCTGGTGAGCCGTCGTATCTTTTGATGCTCGCATACATGACCGTCAACAGTTTACCGTGACCGTAAACATTCCCCTCCGGCCACCAGCGCACTGCAGCTCAGCTGACTGCTGACTTTTTTTTCATCGAGGATATTTATCAAAGGGAAGATTTTGCCTGTGTAAGCAATCATGCTGGTGGCTCATGTATTTATCCTGGAATGGTAAATAATCTGAACCTGAATGAAGTTCTGAGATAAACTCCTATCTATCTGAGCGCTGAAAAGGTCTGATCTCGCTCACTCGCTAATTAACAGGTAATTCCAGGCAGCCCCCGAATGGCTTTGCAGGAAATGTAACTTCAAAATGTTTTCCGTGCCTCTGGAAGCTTTATCCCTTCATTTTGAATCAGAGGGTCTGCAGGGGGTTGATGTGTCTGTGGCCCTCGGGAATAATAGGATTGGTCTGAGATCTGCGGAGGAAATGAGAAACACAAGCGTGCCTTGATTTGGCAGCATCTCTTTCTCGCCGTGGCGCGTCTGCGGCTGAGACACTGATAAGAGAAATGAAGTACGTGCGCCGCGTGCAAACGTAACACAACGATCGAGCGTACGTGTGTGCCAGAGCAGGCATACATGCATCCGTCCGAATGTCTGCGCCAACCCGTGCATTTCCACGTGTCACCGAGTCAAACAGCCCTCGCTCGGGTCCAATTTCCTCCATGCGATGGAAGTCATTACGGCTGTGCCTCACCACTCTGATTGAAGTCTTTTAGTCACAATGGGCCAGTGTGACATTGTCTGAACCTGGGTCAGCGGAAGTCGCCTCAGTAATCACGGATTCAGGAGAGAAGATGTGTTCAATCAGGCTTCGCTCAACAGGTCATGAGACCGAGAGTTTTATGAGCAGCTCCATGTATGAACACTGCTGTCAGTCACACACTATAACAACGAAATGCCCTGAGGGGATTCAAACACTCACAAAAGACAGACCTACAGGTGCAGTGTGTAGGATTTGGTGACCTCTAGAGGTGAAGTTGCATGTTGCATCCATCACCTCACCCTCACCCTTCTGAGCATGGAGGAGAACCTATGGTCAACTTCAGTTGTCAATAAAAGTCAAAAGATGTTTAGAATGTCCACTTTAGGCTACTGTAAGAACATGCGAGCATCTGTGCTGTTGTTATTTTGGTTTCCTGGTGTACAATCTAATATTTACTGAAATGTTGTTAGTGTCTGACAGACAATCCAGCTGAAGTAATGCGTGTAATCTTTTGAACTCTGCACAAGCACTTGAACGGTGAATGTCTACATTTAAGACTAAAATAGCACTCAGCAGCACACACAGATCTCCGCCAGGGATTTCCAATTTAATAAAGCTGCAACAGATTGCACAGTTACAGAAATCAGTCTTCTAAATTTGACTCAGGATCCATCAAGTAAGTGTATTCTCTGGGAAATCAGTTTGAATAAATACATTACAATGAGCCAGAAAAAGGATTCCCAGATCCAACCAGTGATGTGGATGTCCATCACTTGAGTGATTATGTAATGCTCATTAACATAAAAGAAAACATGACCCTTTTGGAGGAGGCCACTGTCAAAGTGATTCACTCAGTTCATTTAAAGTTCAACCAGGACAGTGCAACACCTGAACTGGGTGTGTCACATCACGGATCGACTTTCTGATGCATTCACAGCTGCTCAGCAAAGATACAGATGATGTGCCAAAATACTCAGTTCTGCCTCCACACTACCTCATACAGAGAACATACACCTCATACACAAACCTGACAAAAGCAGTACAACTTGTTCAGTGAATGTGACCCGACAACGTTTAACATCCATGTCTCCAGTTAGACATTTTTAAAATAACAATTTTTTTCATAATTGAGGCCCAATTATTTCACGACCGTGATGCAATTCATCTGACTCAGCCGGCGAGAAGTGAAAAAGGTGGCCCACTTTGTAAACGGACACGGGGTGATGCAGCTTTTTGTCTCCATAGATGGCAGTGTTGTACAGAATTCCTGCAGCTCCATCAGCGTGTACATGTGTGTGTCTGCATTCAATCCCTCCATTATCATCATAAATCCTTTCAACGGAGGAACTCAAACGCATATTCTTGGAAGGCAGAATTCCGCCCTTTACATAGATATTCAAATGCAGAAGACAAAGGAATCAATCACTTCACCTGATTTCATTTCTGTCCTCTCAAGCTGAATCAGTTGAGAGATTCGATAGAAATACTGCTGTGATACAGGATCAGCTGTATGTGAGTGTTTTAGAGGACGACCGATGGAAACGACAGATTCCTCCTCTTCTGCTTCGTGAGGCAGTCAGGAAAACAATCCGGCTCTTTGAGCAAGAAGACACCGAGTTGTGCCTCCATTTGCATTCATGTTGCCAGTAAATATATTCCACTGTGTTTCCCCAGACAGAGGCGTCAGTGTGAAGAAGTGGGGGATGCGCTAGGGAGCAGCCGTAAACAGTAGGGAGGGTTCAGGAGGGGGACGGCCCCCAGGACGAAGGAGCAGATTAGCACAGGACCGGAAATAGTCACTTTAGCAGATATGATATTGACAAGCGAGCGGAGGCTGGATGTGAAGAGTGCTGCCGGGAAGAGATTTGACATATATCAGGAAGGGAGAGGAGGAAAGAGAGGAATGAGTCGATGTTGAAAGAAGGAGACGGATGTGACCCAGTGGTTAGTCAGGTCCCCTGTGGGGTCCTCAGGGGCCGGCAGAGTCTCTTGCCCCCCCCCCCCCCCCCCCCCTTATCATTAGACTGACAGTGCCCCCCCCCCCCCCCGTCTCTCTCTCTCTCTCTCTCTCTCTCTCTCTTTCTGTCAGGCCTCTTGCACTCTCTGCTCTCGCTCAACATCTGGAGCCTGTTTAGCATCATGACCACCCGAGCCCCCGCCATGTGACGCCGCTCACAAAAATGCCTATAGGACACGGAGTAAACAAGAGCAACTGCCTGCAACTGTTTTTCCTCAGGCAGCTTGTTGCACGTGAAGCCACCCTCGCTCCTGTGGTTTCACACTGCATTCGTCTTCATTTGTCCACGTTGTGATAACTCTATAACTCATTACCGATCACATTCCCTCATATCAACAAGCCAAACCTCTAACTGCTCAGGCTAAATGCTTTGACATTCACACGGAAGGCGGAGGGGGGGGGGGGGGTCTTAATGGAAAACACTTCCCGTCAGGTATGCATCACTGTCACATGCTTTGATGATCCTCGGGTCAATTAAGTTTGTTGCACTGTGGCTGGTCTCTATGAGTAATGTTTGCATTCGCACAGACCACACTATGTTCGTAGGTGCGCATACATATGTATGTGGTCAACGTTTACACACTGACACCGTGCCGCCGCCTGTCCTCCTCCTCCTCCGCCTCCTGCAGCTAAAGGATTAGAAATCCACAAACACCCTTGTGAGAGTGTTTAACGTTTAACAGAGTAGCGGTGTGGGATTTCCATGCCAGTCGGTTGGTGGTTCATTCTCTCTTGTCACAAGCGCGACCTCTGTGTCCACCATGGGACTCCATTCTGACTCAGGGCAAACTTCGAGGTCCAGGAGTCTAGACTTTGTGTTCTGGTCAAGTGCTCAGTTCCTTGAACCCCCCACCCCAAAAAAGAGGGGTGGTGGGGGGGGGGGGGGGGGGAGGAGGGGGGGGGGGGGGGGGGGGGGGGGGGGGGGGGTATGGGGGTTGTCAGAGTGGCGGGAGGGGATGATGCAGCTTGGTGGATTGTAGCTTTTCGATTTCAGGGAGCTGACAAGTGTGAAATGTATTATTGAGATCATATGAGGCATACGTGTGCCATGTGTGTGTGTGCTGGGATGCCTGATGTGTTATGGTGGTTCAAATGGAGGTGCGCGTTGTGTCAGCTTACGCAATGTAAAGACTGACTGTGCACACCGCTGAATGCAGCTGTGGTGGAGTGTTTCTGTGCATGTAGCTGCAGGGAGTGCATGCATGTGTACAGTATGTATGTGCAAACAGAGTTCTGGCTGCAGGGGTCCACATGGGAGAGGGCGGGGTTCCTGGGCACCCAGCCTTTAACAGTAAAACATTTCAGAGGCTGTCCGTCACAAACCTAATGACTACAGCAGACGGGGCCTGGATTTTGGGCTTTTTCCCACCACCAACACCCGCAGCCGTAAAACGCTGCGTGTTTGGAATGCAGAACATGAATGCCGTGGACACGAGCAGCAACACGAAGATAGCGCACAAAACCAGAAACCACTTTGGCTGACACGAGAACGTGCTCAGAGCTATTTCGATATAAAAAAACACTGCTATTTTGAGCCATGGTATTTATTTGCATCGACTATATCCACGTGGGCATGTTGGATTAGTTGTTTCTAGATGCATAGGGTCAGGGTACCGAATGATTCATAGAGTGTTTACAGGAGGTCAGACCAACAGACCAGTACCCCTGACCTGTGACCTTTAACCCACAGGCTAGAGAATGGGTTTGTTTACCAAACTGGGAGACAGAGAATGATCAGACCACCAAACATCCTCCACACCACATTTTACGTGCGGAATGAGGAGGAGCGGTGGGCAACATGAAGTGGCTGAGTGATGCAGAGCAACAATGCAGATATCAAGGGGGTCTAAAGAGGAAGAGATGGTAAATGAAAGTGAAAACAGGAGGATCAAACAGGATTAGGTTTCCGTGAATCGAGAGGGCCTGAGCCCAGGCAGGAAACGCAGTGTTTGGGAATCATGTCAGCCTTTTAACAAACCATGTCAATTTCCCCAGCATGCGTCCATTAAAGTCCCTTATCCCAACCCGCCTCCTGCACTCATGCTGGGTGGAGTTAAGTTACTGTGCTGACCTCCCGCATGGCCCTGTAGCACATGGAGGAGGGGCTTTATCATAGGAAATGTTACGTGTACATACCTGGATTTTCATCCACACAAGAGTTGTGAGATGCTTGCAGATAATCCCGGTCCACTTCTGCCCCCTCCACAAACAGGGTCAGGATGTCGCCAGCGCCAGGAGAGGAGTTTCTTTCAGTGTGAGACTGGTGGCTTTAATCTCACAGCCGCCAGCCACAGGTCGGGTTGATCAAATCCTCAGTCCGACAAAGGTCGCTGTTATTGGTACCTGGTCCCCATTCACTAGAAGAGGTCACATCCCCGTGAGCCACTGCAGCCACTCTGTGTTACTATGGAAACCAGATGGCCTGAAGGTGGAGCTGCTATGATGCAGGATGTCATGCAAGAACACACACACACACATTCATTGGTTGAACCTACAAAGACATAAGAGTAATGTATTTCTTCGGACCTAAACAATGCCACCTTTGCTGCTCTAACCACTGAGCCATTGCCGGCCCAATGTTTTATGCTTTCAAGATTATTTATCATTGTGTCATTCTAAGAAACTAAGCATGTTAGGCTATAGATAATTCATGACATTTTCTAAAATCCAAAATATCCATAATTGTCTTGATAATAGTGACCCTGTGGTGCCTGTGGTTGAATTTGTTAGTAGTTATAAAGTGCTCTTAAATGCTCCCTCTGATAATTAAAATATGATAAACAAAAACATTCTCATGGAAAAAAAAAGATGTAAAATATAAGTGATGTTTTGTTTGACAACAATGTTTAAGTAATTTACGCTGCTTCTCGGAAGTTTGAAAGTTTTACTGAAAACAACAAAACAACTCAGTGAGGCTCTCAAAATCATTTGCCTTGTGGACATGTCAACTGTTTTTTTTTTTTTTTATTGGTTTTTTTTTTTTCCCAGCAGGGCTCGGTTTGTTTTGCTTAGAAAAACCTGGACATTAAACTGGAGTGAGAGCGTAACATCGTGCTGACAGGCAGATCAGGCTGATAGCATCACAATGGCTGTTTTCCTAGTGGGACTCTGTGAAAGAAGGGGCCCCTAAGGTAGACCCCAGGTTGAAAAAAAGACACGGCATTGTCATTGGACTGGTAAACGAAATTCTATTGGTCCCCTCAAAGAAACAATTTAACGATTCAGTGAGCACGCTCCTCGCGAAGTCAACTTGGCTCCACTCTCTCAGCTGTATACAAGTGAGGGGGAAATGCCGAGCTAAACTCTGTCACAACAAAAATAAACTTGACAATCTAAGGCCCATGGCATAATTACTGCTCTGCTCAGGCCACAGACAGCAGAGTGGGAGGATCACAGTGTGAGGATATAGTAAACATGAAGATGCAGCTCATCTCTGTGTTTCCACATGACAGAGATAGAGGGCAGTGTTTGCCTTTTCATGTGGAACAGGGACCCATGGGAGCCAGAGATGAGCTCTCTCTATATAAACAGGATCAGGGGGAGTCTGCTCGTGACATCACATGAATGAAAACAGCAAATTGTTCGAAATTCTTTGCGTTGGTCTTCACAAAGAGGATTCGAAAAGTGGAGAGACTGAAACTGAAAGCTCTGCTCCAAACATTTGATATGATTCGGGCTTTTGCCCGCTCCTGTCCACTGAGTGGAGTATCTAATTATACTCGTACTTATTTCTCTACAGTACTTTGATGATCCATTACTTAGGGTAATGACCGCTCTTTTACCTTTGTCTTCTTTGAGGAGACACATCGAGAGCTTCTTGAGAACGGTCTTAAGGGCATCTGCATCTCTTAAGGAGTTCAGAGTGGTGTGGCCTTTGAATGCTGCAGTGTGTGTGTGTGTGTGTGTGTGTGTGTGTGTGTGTGTGTGTGTGTGTGTGTGTGTGTGTGTGTGAGAGAGAGCGAGAGAGAGAGAGAGAGAGAGAGAGAGACATGCTGTGGGGACTTGAAAACAGTTAGACGGTAGGTTGTGAAAGTCTTGATTATTAATGTTAAAGGTGAAGACGTGTTTAAGGTTAAAGTTATCCAAATAGCTGTGATTGCAGTCGGGCTTAGTATAATATCAAAGGTGCAGTGTGAAAGATTTCGTGACATCTAGTGGAGAAGTTGCATATTGTATCCACCAACTCACCTTCACCCTTTCGAGCATGCAGGAGAACTTGTGGTGGCCCTCAGTTGTTGTTAAAACGTACAAGATGTTTAGTACATCCACTCTGAGCTACTTTAAAAACATGGCGGCCCCCGTAGAGCGGACCCACTCCTTGTGTAAACATACATCAAACAGCTCATGTATGGGTAATTGGGAAAAAAACAAACATCAAGGCGATTAGAAATTCATAAAAATGCCAATATTTAAATGTCTCGTAAATCATTATTCTACCAATACAAGTGACAAAAAAATCTGACACACTGTACCTTTAAGGTTTCGGTCACTGTCTAGATTATGGTTATTGTTTGGATTAAGGTTTCTGCATCCGAATCCTCTCTGCATCTTTGTGAAGAGATTAACAATCAAATCTCCTTCTTTGTGGAGTCACTTTTTCGATATGACAAGACAAAGCCATTGACATAATAAGTGTTTGTGTGTTCTCCTGTTGTAGGTGGATAAAACTACAGCTTGCATCCGGATCGAATGTGCAGCCTTTTGATGTGTTAGCCAGACGTCCAGAAGAGCGCCGCTGTGTGATTTATGAAGGTGCCGGGACACACTCACAACACACACACACACACTTAAAAGCACATACAGTAAACACGTGCACTGATTGCCTCCCCGCAGTGAGGCCCGGTAGCAGACAGAGCGCAGGCTGCGGGCCGCGTCGCCGGATGGTTGCAGACTAAACAGTAAACAGATGCATCAGAGGGCAGAGTTTACAGAGCCGCTCGGACGAGTCGCCCCCAAACTCACAGAAAACATCTGAAACAAAGGAAATCTCACATTTTCCACATGGACCCGCGAAAGCACGATCCATCATGTTCTCCGGGAAAAGTGGAAATTCCCTGGTGATATTGATATCACCAGGGATATATATGATAATATTTTTTCAACATTATTTATGAACGTGAGTGTTTAGATTTGCGCCTGTAATTACACAGAAATGTGTCGTACGAGACCAAAATCATGAAGTACATGGCACAGCGACAGTATCTTTCAGCCCTGTGTTTGTCATTTCTTATGTCAGTGTCTTTGTGTTGTGGGTTGTGTAATGGGAGGATCTGGCTTTATAATGGGACCCCTCACTATGGGCCCTGGCCCACTGCCAGCAACCCCAAATGCCTCTCAGTGGCTGTTGGTTTAGCCGTTGATCCCTGAAAGTGGCAGTGGAAGATCGCGGCTGTATCGGTGCTGGTACCTGTATAAATCAGGGGCTATGGTGTGGTTTTATGGCTGCTGAATTTTTAATTAATTAATTAATTTATTTTTTACATCCCCACAATGGACTCTGTTGCTCCAACAAAGCCTAGATACTTTTTGTTCACGCTCAAAACTGCCCCGTTCTGAATCCAGGCTTGTAAAGCAGCAGGCAGACAGACACAGATCTGGATCTCTAATATTCCTGCAGCCTCGTAACGTTGGCGACGGTCTCGCAGCGGATACGACGGCAGCTCCCTGACCAAAGTCATTGCTGGTTTTCCTCATATCCATGCAGTTGCACATAGACGGACCGCCAGACAGAGAGACAGACGGACGGGCAGACAGACGGACAGGCAGACAGGCAGACAGGCAGGCAAGTGCAGACACAGGAGCTGAGATTAGAGCTGCTGCTCCTCGCGCTCTCTAATCAGAAGCAGAAGTTTGGATGTTTGTTGCAGCCTGAGATACTGGATGCGACCGTGGCTCCAGAGAACTGCCCAAGCGTTGGTTATTGCTCAGCTTTGTACCATTCAGAAAACTTGCAGACTGTGTAGTCCCTGAATTTGGGGGGTCCTAACTATACTTGTCCTGCTCACCAAACATCTCTGTGAATATAATGAAAGGCTATTTTGTTTCTAGGTGCCAGTGTGTGAGATTTGGGTCAGTTGTTCTCACTTCTATTGGTAGAAATAGAATCAGAAAACAATTCTATACATACACTTTTCCAAATGTATAATTTCCTCAATGTAAGACTTGCTTTTTACATTACCCTTAAATTAGACCTTTAATGTACATTTACACCAGGAGGGGGTCCCCCCAATGGGGGCTGCCATGTTTTTACAGTAGCCCAGATTGGACGCACTAAGCATCTTTTGTCCGTGAATGACGACCCGGGGCGAACATAGTTCATGCATGTTCAGATGGGAAGGGTGGGCTGATGAATCCAAAAAGCAATTTCACCTGTAGATGTCAGCAAATCTTATACACTTTACCTTTAAATTATTCCCCAAAGATACTTGAGTGCACTTTTTTTTTACCTTGTTTTTCTTAGGAAACAGACTCTTTTTTTAGCTTTTTCAATTGGATTGTCACAGGAAGGCATACCTCTTCATTTTTCATTTAAATTTGATTCTGAATGTTAAACCTGTGATAAAGGTTTTTGAAAAAAAATGTGTTTTGAGTTTATGGAATTCAGAATTCCGTTTTTTAAACATATTTGTTCCAAAGTTCGGTTATTAAACCGAGCAAATCCTGTCGACTTCTGATGAATATGTTCTATATTTTTTCCTTGTTATTACATTACATTACCTTATCATGCAGAAAAGGCCAGTGGTTAAATGGAAAAGGGCATTTGGTGCCGAAAGCTCAAATTCTATATAAGATGTCAAAGCTCCAAACACACACACACACACACCTACGATGTATGCTGTGCTGGACTACTCAGGGAGGAATTACGTGGCATACTCAGTTAGAATAAATACTTGATATTTTGTTTCATAGATAATATGAGGGATCTCGATGTGTCAGGAAAGTTATATAGATATCCACTGGACTGTGACAGGGTTTGGGATAGATGCACTGAGGCTAGAACAAATGTGAACAGGCAGTGTCTCTATGTTTGATCATCTGTGGAATTAGAAAATAACTCTCACACACACACACACACACACACACACACACACTATACAAGAAAACACTTTTAGAAGCACATTTCATATTTGTGTTGATATAGACAAAATGTCTAAATCCTTTATTTGCACAGTTTAACTCAAAGCAGATTTTCCTGGGAAAACGAGAGAAATTCATCCGTGACCAACACCCAACAATGGGAAGCTGTTTAATGTTCCCCAATAAACCAGCAGCTATCGTCCCATCTCCTCTCAACGGGCCCACGGCTTAGCCCGAGTCAGGCCTGTTTCGCAGTATGGGGGGTGGCAGATACACCACCCACAGCCCCACCCTCGCTCTAATGAAAAGTGTTATGAATGTTTGTGTCTTAATTCTCTTCTACAAATGTCTGTGGGTGGCAAAATTAGGGTGGGCTGTGCCGGGGCCACTTAAATAGGAAACCGTGTCCAGTTTAACCGAGCTGCTCTAAGCCGATTTTTCAAGGTCACATTGGCACCAATGGGGGATTAGTTTGGTTCAGATCAATGTCTGATTGGGATCTTTCTCTCTGCCATTGCCTCCCTCTGTCCTGCGAGAATGCAGCCAAAGTCTTGCGATTTGTACTTGGGGAGAAGAAAGGCCCTCCCCTCCCATGGAGGACAAAGACACACATTAGCTCAGTTTTGCGTTTTTTTTCTGCCCCGGCCATGAAGCTCGCAGCCCAAAGGATCAAACGTACGGAGACATGACCAGTGATGGCACCCTGCTGCAGCTGCTCCAGCTACTGTGGCACTGACGACATGTCAACTGTGTTGTTTGTTTCTCGCTCTTTGTGTGTGCGGGCGAGTGGGCGGGCGCGTACGCGCGTACGTGTGTGTGTGCGCGGATTTCTACATTCTGCAAAGGGAATAAACAGGTGCTCCCACATGTTGCCTGTAAACATTTATAGCGCGAGAAGTTTGTCAGTGTAAAGTCTGCTAATGAATAAGCGGGGGTTGAATTAGTGGAATAGTTGTCATATTTTGTTCTGAGCTGTTTTAGTTTTTCAGAGAATTCCAGAATTAAAACACTTAAAAAAGTATTTTTTCTTGTTCCAAAGACATGGTTGATTGTATCTCAAACAATTGTAAGATCAGTAATACGTTTTTGAGTAAATTATCCTGTCACATTATTCTTGTTTTCAAAAATAATTTATAGAACTATGAAAACCAAATACAAATTGTTGGTTTCATCAACCTTGAACGAGCCCTTTATTTTGACATCAGGATTTACCACCGTGTGTTTACATTAGTTTACACTTCTTTTGTGTTTTAATGAGACCTGAATGCTGATAGGTTCTCCTGTGTTGTATGGAGGGGTGAGGGCTGTTACACAGCAGCAGAATATCAGTTATTTTTCCCAACATTGGCAACATTAGATTCTGAGACCGAAGCTTTTGTCACAAACGTTCTTACATGACATGTTTCCATCTTTGGAAACAGATCAAATCCCAACATGTTGAAATTCCCTCTGTCACATTCCTCCCGTTGTGATCATATATTTCTCAACTGTCTCCTAGGCCACATTTGTTGAGCAGAAGGGTCACACTTCATCAGCAGACTCAAAGAGTGGAGAGATCATTGCTGGTGTTTCTGGAGAGTGAAATGTGTCTTTGTTCCTCCGTACCTCATAGTCACAGCTCAGCGTGTCATTATCCAATCTAAGAGGAGCCCAACTGAACAAATATGGCCGACCACAATGAGAGCCGAGCCGCACAGTCATCTGCAATTCCACACCACACCAGTGTCGTTATTCAAACAAAAAAGAACAAATCATAAATATGTCAGGTGACTTTGATCTATTCTACACTGACATGTCAGAGCAGCCGTAAATAAGCTCGACACACAGAGGTTCCCAGCAAAGACTGAGAACAAACAGGGGAAGACATGCAAATGGAATAAATTCTGCCCGAACAACAACAGTGTTCGTCTTGACGTTATAATTCTACCAAAATGACGGTTTCGTCAACATTCCGCTCCAGAGATTTGCCTTGTTAACAGTGTGAAAGTCGGGCGTCCCCCGTGAATTGTTGTTATTGGCCAAGGCACCAGACTTGAAGAGACGTCTTACAAGTGAACTAAAGAGCCTCGAGCATCCTTCCACTCCTGCTCCAATAATGGACTCTCCTCCCCTTCTGTTAGTGGCCATTGAGAAACTCAGCCGCTGGGACTATTTGTCCCCTTGTAGTGCTCTGGTGAGAGTTAGTTAAATTAGGGTCATAGGTCAGAGTTCACACTCAGCTCTGATGCAGAATGGGCTTGATGGACATCAGGCCAAACACTCAGGCAGGCCCATGGAACATCAGCCTTGTCAAGGCAAAAATGAGGAATTACAGGGGTGTCATGGGGGAATATCCCTAACCCTAACCCTCTTTCTACTGTGCGTATCTAATTTAATCATGTATTCATCATTTTCCTTGTAAATATGGCACAGCTTGGCCACAGAGTAACTTTGTGTAACAGAGGCCAGCGAGTAAACATCACTCCACGACGGTAAACGGTCTGTATTTATTTAGCGCTTTATCAAGTCTTGAGGAAACAAACTAAAATAGGTCAGAGCTTCAAGTTTACGTCAACATGAAACGTTGTTTTTGCACCTTAAAGGTGCAGTGTGTAGGATTTGGTGACATCTAGAGGTGAAGTTGCATGTTGTATCCATCACCTCACCCTCACCATTCTGAGCATGCAGGGGAACCTATGGTCGACTTCAGTTGTCATTAAAACTCAATAGATGCTTAGTACGTCCACTCTGGTCTACTGTGAAAACATGGCGGTCCCCGTATAGAAGAACCGCTCCCCATGTAAATATGCATTAATGGCTCATTTATTGGTAATGGAAAAAATGAAAGATTTAGGTGATTATAAATTCATGAAAAGGTCAGTATGTAATTGTTTAGTAATATTTCTAGAAGGGACATCAATGACCGACATCTTACACACTGCACCTTTAAACTGCACTAATCCTCAGGGTAATGCATGATTTTTGTTTTATAATCACCTGATGATTCCCCCACCCAGCTGGGACCATATGCTATGGTGTCAAGTTTTTCACCGAACTCACTGAGGCAGAAACTATTGCTTTACAGTGGACAGTGTGCCTCTGTCTGCCTCTGTTCTGTGCAGCTGCCAGGGAAAATGCACTGATTGGTCCAGTCTGTCCACTGACCTCTGTTAATTGTTCATTGATCAGTTGCTCAATGGTCCATCACTTGGTCCTTGTGGTTCTCTGGATTGGCCTTTAACAACACCCGACGAGAGTCAGTAAAACAGTTTTCAGTATGGCACAACGCTGTAAAAATGATTTGTCCCTCTTAGCCCACCGTCTCGTGCCAGAAAACTAGAACATATTTCTATATGATAAGAGAGAATCAAAATGGTAGTGTTAAGCCAGAAAATACCAAAAGTCCAAAGGTCCCCCAAGTTCAAGCTACATACATTTCACTCAGTCATAAATATGAGTTCTTAAAAAAATATTTTAGAATTATGTTAGAACGTCAAGATTCAAGATGGCGACAAGGGACTTGCAAATGCTGCGGCCATCTTTATATAAAGTCTATGATTATTACCCAGGAAATTTGAAAATTTAAAAAGTAAAAACATCCACTTCCTACGTAAAAAACATTAATAGGGATCAGTCCGGGATAATGAAAGCCACAATTAGTTTAGATTATTATAAACTCATTAAAGCCTTATTATCTAATCTTGTCTAACTCTGCCAAAGAAAGTGAAATGATTCTGCCAAAAGTACCACCAAGTCCAAATCTGTATGGGGGTGGAAATAAAACACACTCTGACAGCTCTCTCCTGACTCTTACCTATCCTTCCACCAACTTTCAATTATATTGGTTCGGTGTGGTTGCCAACAAACATAGAATTTCAACCCTGTCTGTGTAATGCCTATGTTTTAAATAACCATATAGAGATCTGAAGGATTTGAAGTAAAAATGGGTTGTGGAGCCCATCAGGACAGATAGATGGGATGTGATAGCGGGAAGTGTGCCTCAGTCTTTGCTCCTATAATGATGAGCCGAAGAAAACAACTGTGGAAAGTATTTCCTAGACAGCCTCTGCCACAGGCACCTCTCTGATTGACTAATTATGTTAAGTACTGGTGCAAATGAAATGGTCCGAGAGGTCATTGTGCCGTGATAGCTCTCGTGGAGCCGCAGGGCGACGCCAGATGTGTTTGTGCTTCTGTGGGTAAAGGTGAAAGTTGCAGAGAGGGCGAGACAAGCGCAAACAGATTTTATGCTTCACTTAAGGTAAAGTAAAAGCAAAGTTTTGATGGTATTAAAAGGAGCTGCCGGTCCTGTTTTAAGAATGGTATGGTATGGTATGGCATGGAATGGCATGGTAAGATACAATATGCTTTGGTGTGGTATGGTATGGTATGATATAGTATGGTAAGGCATGGTACAGTATATATGGTAAAGTACATGGTATGGTATGGTGTGGTTTATAGGATATGTGGGGCAGCTGTGGCTGAGGGGGTTAGAGGGTCTGTCCTCTGACCCAAAGGGTCGTTGGATCGATTCCCGCGTCCCTCCATTCTGTCTGCTGAAGTATCCTTGGCCAAGAGCCCATGTGTTGTGTTTGGAATCATTTGAACTTCAGAACATATCAAAGACAGAGCAGTGGCTTCAACGCTCAGGGAAAGGGAGCATGTGAGCACAGTATCACATTGTGTGATGTTGAACAATCTCAAAACCAAGCTTGTCTGCAAAACTTAGAACTACATCCTTTGACAATGGTTTTGCATTAAAGTTTCACTGTGTAAGGTTTAGGTCAAATAATTGACATCTATTTTTGGCAGAAATTAAAAATAAGGCTTTTGTAGGCGTATAACTACCTGACTGTATGAATTGCTGGTTTCATTGCCTTAGAATGAGCCCTTTATATTCCTGGGCGTGAGTCCTCCCTGATGGAGGCCGCAAAGGCCGCACCACAACGGTTTTACAGCAACCCGACAAGGACACATTTAAGCCATTTTGATTTTTCTCAACTGAAGGACTTTTAGGTGAAAATAAATCCTCCTAAGATAAAGATAGTTAACATACATACTGGGCCTTTAAGAAATGCCAACATTGTATATTTTCTATTTTTCCTAAATGTGTGAAGACGTTCAGGATAAATAAAGACTGATTGGCACTAAGTCTTTGCCTCAGATTTATAAATCATGAGATGTGTGATCCTCATTTTGTCATTTCTTTTGGTTTAAATATGAGCCGTGAATAGAACATGAACATGGAGTTTAATCTTTCTCATCCTTGCATTTCCAAGATCTATTGAACCCTGACCTCGCATCAAAATATGTACTAACCCTTGTCTGTTGCAAACTGTTATGAAAGCCAATTTACTATGCAGGCTGCTCTACACCTCACTCCCCCGTTTCTCACTGCCAGAACAACTCTGTTTGTTTTACTCATGGCTGAGGTTTTAGGTATGAAAGGGGAAGATTGACAGTGCACCTGTGGGCTGCCAGTGAAGGATTGACCCTGATAAAGGGGTGGGGGGGGGGGCTGCCCGAGAGGCTCCTCAGCACCGCAAACCACTTCAGTTCTCACTTGAGTGCCTCTCTTTGGGCCCTAGCCCACACGGACCCCCACCCAAACTGCCTCAGATTGAAATTCCTCCACTCAGATCCCGCTCTCCCCTCCTCCCCTTGCGCTCGGCACACACCAAGGGGCATTCAAAATGCATTAATGGGAAACAGTGAAAAAAAAATACAAAAAAAAGAAAGAGAAAAATCTCCTTAGCAACATAATCTATACAGCCTGATGAGAGGAGTGAAAAGAAAAGAAAAAGAGAGGGGTGGTGGTGCCGCTTAGAGAGGGAGGAAGAATCGGTCACAAAGGCCGGGCACAGAGACAAGAACAAAATTGAAAATTAACACAGAAGAAACTGTTCCTTTTTTTTCATGGCCGCACAATCAGCTACATTAAACCAGAGCCAGGCCCCGCCCCCTCGCCAGCCCCTCCCTCTCCTGAAGGAGGCTAGCTTCTGCATCTGTTTCACACAACCAGGGAAGGCACTGAGCAAAGAAAGATGTTGAGTTTTTTTAGAGTTTAGCTCTATTCTACTTAGATATATCTTTTATCTTCTCCTTTAGGTTTTTAGATCAATTGAGGTGATTGTGTTTTCATTTGCATAATAGTTTGAATTAGCATCTAGATCCATCCAGATGGATTTTCTTTCTGTTATGAAATTTTTTCTTCTTGTTGGCTAAAAAATATATTTTCAAGACTTCTATGTGGGTGCACAACATGATTAAAGGTTCATTGCGTGAAATATTAGCAGACACTGAATAAAAAATGTGAGGGGTTAGGGATTGGTTAACGCTAACAATATAGTTCTCTAGAATCAGAAAATGAACCACTTTTTTTTAGTTTTAGTGATAACTGAAGGCAATCATAGATTCCCCCATATATTGGGGAAGACTGAGGTGAGGGGTTTTCAGATGCACTCTCTCTTCTACATAAATTTGACTTTAACATCTTGGAACATCTGTCAAATAAAAATTTTAAAAAGTTAAACTTAGCTATTCATATACATGAAACATGCCAATTTAGTTTAGGTTAATTATAAGTCCCTCTCGAGTCAATTGATTCATTCACACTTGCAAATACATGGTAAAATTATAATTTGACCCTTTGAACACAGTGTATAGGACTTGGTCACATATAGCGGTGAAGTGACCTATACATTAAAATTAAAAAGATGTTTTTGAATTAAAAAGACGTGAATTGTGCCCAATTTGGGCTACTACCCAAATATATCCACACAGAGGACATGCTCCTGATGTATGTATGCATTTATATTATGTCATTAAAATAATTTTGAAAAACAATATCAAACACCAAAACAAACAACCTAACCTTTAAAATGTCATCTTTTAACCAATGCCACACCATCCATCATGTGGCCTCTCCAGTAAACTGAGACCTGGAGCAGCCTCCTGTGTATGGCATGTGTTTGCAGACCTTATCTACTATATGTCCACAAGCACTTGTTGGGGATTAAAGTTGTCTGGTCGAGCCTTTAGACAAACACTCGGTCTGACTTAGTGAAGTCAGGCTCCATGTCTGCAGCAGGACAAAGCAAAAGTCTCCGACAAGAGGTCGACAGTCTCCGAGGGCTCGACCTAAAAAACCTCCCTCTCCTGCTGATTCCACCCGGAAGCCCATTTTCCAAAACCTGCCAGAAATATCACATTGTGTTAATTTGTGTATATTGGGGAGCAATTAGCAATTAGCAAACAGGCAACCTGACCACCAGCTGCCCTGTAAATGACCTCTGACCCCCCACTACATGATCAACCCTTTGAGAGGAGGGCCTGCTTTAATTAGGGGGTCATTAAGAGCCAACCTCCACGCACCATGGGACCACATAAAGCCAGTGCTCACTCCCACCTGCAGTCACAGGATCTGCAGTCCACGTCTCATTCACACACGGCCGACAGCTCCGGGACGTGTCATCACATTCCACTTTATTAATTAAAATCAACGTGCAATCACTTGATCAGTGTGAAATCGTTGAGTTGTCAACAAGGAATCTAGCTCTCAGTCCAAAGACCTAAATGTGGGATTTACGCAAAATGGAAACAAAGCAAAAAATGAAGAGTAGTTTACTGGATTTTTATGTTTTCTCTATTGTGGAATAGAATATGTTTGGAAGTTGCAGCTTTTGTATGAAATTGACTCCAGGGAAAGTTACGGAAGTGAATATAAGGAGGTGAAACAACAAAGTAAGATGGAGCATAAAGGTGGAGAAAATAGATGACAAGGGAAAGAGTGATTCCGGAGTGCTCTCATTCAAAGCCTCTGATTTCACACTCGCACAAAGAGCTTTGGGGACGTTTCATCCTTTTCACATTTCTTCTGCATTTATTCAGTGTTATTCTGCAGTGCCGTGTCTCCTATGTGGAAGAGGGAGAGCTGCCCGGTGAGGAGTCAGCTCCATTCACAGCTTTATAAATCACCGCAGCATGTGCAGACCATGGCCAATCGGCCAATTACGCCCCCCTGACACACCGGGGCTGATAAAGAAGGCCGGGCACAATGGGATCACAGGCCAGATAAACGACCCTTTAATGAAGTTGCCCACAAAACAGGCCAAAACCGCGCGCCCCACTTACGTATTCCATCACGCCGTTGCCCTCGCATTTCCTCTTGCTCCGCTGCCACGGCAGGCACAGCTGGGGAGAGGGAGACATAGAGAGAGCGAGGCAGAGTGGGAGAAAAAGGAGAGAAAAATGACTCCGCGCTCTGACACGACTAAGCCCCCCCACCCAAGGCCCCCTTTCAGACTTTTGGCCGAACAAAAGCATCTGTTGCCATACTGTGCCGCTCAGACCCCCCTTCACACACGCATACTCCAGTCGGGTAAGGAGCCTCGCGGTGGCTAAAAGAGGCAGCACTGGGCCGTATGCAGCTGAGGCTGCTCACCTTGTGGCACAGGCTATTGTGCGGCCCTGCTCCAGAGGCTTCTCCATCCATCTTTGTGTCTCCGGGAAAAATAGAGAAAGAGCGAGAGAGCGAGAGAAACTTTGTGGTAGCGAGAGGGGCACAGGCCTGCAGCTGCAGAATGAATAGGAGAGGGAATGAAGGGATGAGGTGGGAGGAAGAGAGAGAGGGAGAGAGAGAGAGAGAGAGAGAAGGGGGCAGCTGCAGGGTGGTCCCACTCCACCATTCGTCCACCTCCACACTGTCGTTTGGCTTCTGTCATTATTCGGGACGCAACTGAGTCATCGCAGTGGTGAACAGAAACATCAGACTATTCCTTTAAAGGTGCAGTGTGTACGATTTCGGTCATTTTTGTCACTTCTAAAAAATATTTTTAAAAACAATGGCATTCTGACATTTTCATGAATTTACAATCACCTAAATGCTTTATTTTTTTTACCCGAACCCATTAATGAGACCATTAATATATGTTCACATGAGGAGTGGGACCTCTCTATGGAGGCTGCCATGTTGTTATAGTAGTAAAAGTGGACATACCAGACATTTTTAATGAGTTTTAATGACAACTGAAGTTGACCATAGGTTCTCTTGCATGCTGGGGTGGGGTGGAGGTGTAACTTCACTTCTAGAGGTCGCCAAAACATACACGCTGCACGTAACAAAAACAGAGAACACAAGAGAGGAAAGGTGTGTTTGTTTACTTATACAATATTCTCAGCTATTAATCTGATGAACATCCGCCCCCCCATCATCTGTCCGTGCAGTGTCTGACAGAATCATATAGCACACTGTGTGATCTCTATCAGCTTGTTCCAGCTCCATGTGCTGTTTACACTGCGTGAAATATTCAAACCAACGAGTGCTCTCGGCCTCTCCAAGTGGAAACGTTCTTCGTGTCATGCGCACTCTTTCACCAACACTTCCCTCATATTTGCATTTCAGTTGTGTTGGAGAGATGTGAGTATAGATACGTGGACGATCGTGTGCGTTAGAACAGAATTGCATTTTCATCTCGTCCGACCTGCTGAGAACTGCTGCTCGTTTCAGGGAACGCCTGAATGAGGGTGGCGGAGATGATTGAAAACAAAGAGCTCAGCATAAACATGAGAGGAAGTAATGCAAAGTTAATTCAGTGAGTCAAACTAGAGTGTAGTCTGAGAGCCGCTTATGCAGACAAGCACGGTGTGAGATGAGTTAAAATACTGGAGTGTTTCATTTGCTGAGGGTGAGCAGCTCTTTAGCAGCAGAATTAATAATGATTTCAGTGAGCCCCTACTACTTAAAACGTACAGGTCACTATGACAGTGATGTGCTTTATGTTGTTCTCAGAGTTGAGAAGGTTTGACATCAAGTCTTTCTTCTTGCTTTGAAAGATTTTCAGCATAGGCTATAAAATATTTGAAGATTTTGATTCTTCAATTGTTTGGTTATCTATATTAGAGCTATACACTTTGATTGGTTTTGGTATGGTTTGGTATTGCTTTTGATATCAAATGTCCAAAATAGGTTAGAGTCACATCAATGCATGATGCAATGCTGTTCTTCCCCATCAGAAAGGGGGCACAAGAGACACATTCAACATGAAATGCATATAAATAAGTAAGCAAACAAAACTACCTGGCACATTTAGTGGGTGAGCATCAATTTTGTAACTGCATCCGATTCAAAAGTAAATCAATCATCTATTAAATCATCAATATAATCGATAGACTCTATACTTCTTGTTGTGAAATGATTTCCAGCATTTTGATACCCTGGCTATCAATAAGAAATAATCTTATCATATTGTCGTCTGTATTATTTCCACAGTATCAGTTTATTCCACAGTGGCTGACTGCACAACGGTGATTTCAGAGAGGCCTCTTATTTGATCTTTCGGCAGAGTGACTCTGGTTGGATCCGTTAACACATGAATTTATAAAATTGTGATCATGTCAGACATCTGAGAAAATATTCACCTACTAATCCCTCAAGATAAAATGAGAACTACATCCAAATCTTCAGCGTCACTCCCCTTTATTCAGCGATAGAATAAACGAGGGAGTTAGGGGGTTGGGGGTTACACCAGGGAAACGGGAGACAATTGCAAAACTGATTTTCTTTTAATCTCATAAAATCCTTATAAGAACATATAAATTCTAATAAAAAATAATAAAAAAAACACTATGTCGATCAAGCATATGCACCAAGCCTGCATGGAGTTTTCTTAAACTAGAGAGGCTCTATGAGCCATTGAAAACTGCAGGGTCTGAATGAAAGAGCTGAAAACACGTCTGCTGTTTTAGCTCAAAAGTTACAAACAAGGAGATGAGTGGTGGTTTTTCATGATACAGAATAAAATCACCAAATCCTCAGTACCAGGGATTTGACCGGGCTCCTTCGGACGGTGCACTATATTTCTCATTACTCATTACTCCCATTCACATTGAAACCACGATAAAAAAAGAGAGAAATGGCTGAGGGGGGGTGGGGAATGAGCGGGTGGCTGACAGACCTGCAGGTGCAGAGAGGGTGTCACCAAGTTCAAATCCCTCCTCCCACCCTCACCTCCCCGCAGCAGAGCCCAGGCGTCCAGCGGTCGTCCACCCAGGCTCGAACCTACGGTTTTTCTCACCTATATGTATAACCCTGCCCCTGTAGAAAATTTGTCACGGATAACGTCTCAAAACTTTTCCCTCCTAACAACACTTAAACCCTTTTCACAGATTTTCCACAGAGTCCTGTGTGATTGTCCGATTTGTCGTATCATCACTGCAGAGACATCCATTCTCCATCCACATAAACATTTCTCACCCACACTTCAAACAAATTTACTCTCTCCGGTATTGTCCCGCTTCAGAATGAGACTTTTAAGAGTGTATTTAGCATTCAGGTTCGCTCATTCATTCTCCCTGTCCCAGCCAAGAAATCTTTGTTTGCCTGCTCCTCTTCAAACCGTGGAGTGTCAGGAGGGGCGGGGGGATCGATTTGATTCTAATCGGACCATGAAAAGAACATGATCTAACTACTTTCAGCCCGGAGTATATTTAGGCCCACTCCTCTTTACACTCTCCCGCTCTCCGTCCCCCTCACTTTGGAGTGGGCACAATGAAACTGGCCAATTTAAAAAGCTTTGAATGTGTCTTCAATGACTTTGTGAATGCAGCGGAGAGAGATCTGGAGAGGGGAAAAAGGGAGTGAGGGAGTGAAAAAGTTGGGGAAAAAAGGGGGGAAACGGAGAAAAAATAATAATAAAAAAAAAGGGCCAGGGAGCAGGCATAAAAATTCCAAGAGTTGTTTAAGCGTGGGTGGGTTCATTTGCATGACAGCGCCATGTGAATAAGGCTGACCTCTTGGACCGCCCCAGTGCTAGGCCGAGCTGCAGCCTGACGTGCAGGCTTTGACCCAGCTCATTGACTCTGAATGGATACTCCGTCAAAGGGAGGGACCTTCCAGCTCTCAGCCGGACAGGCATCTGCAGACCTCCTGTTCGACACTCGGCCACCTCTCTGTCTCCCCCCACAACCAACGCGGAGAGGCGCGCACAACACACATGCATGCACACTCTGACGGACACGTTTACCAAACCATTAGGCACATCTCGAAAAACCTTCTTATCGTCGACCCCCAAGGCCTGTCGCAAAGAATCCTGACACTGACGGAAGAATATTCACAGAATCAAATGCATTTGCAAAGGCGTATTCACTGCACACACACACACACACACACACACACACACACACACACACACACACACACACACACACACACACACACACACACACACACATGCACACACAGTCATGACAGGTGCAGTAAAGCCCTTGCACGTGCAGCCCCATCAACACGCCTCACTTGATGGATCTATGATTTACTGCAACAGGCAGGTGAGAGGACATAGAGTGGACCGGGGAGGCGGCGAGATGATGCACCCCGCATACAAATCTCAGTGTGGCCGCCCTGGGCTCCCCCTCGACCCCACACAAAGTTGTGACTCTGTGCAAACAAAAAGCTGAGACGGCTCACAAACACTCCCCATTTATCTGGCTGGCACAGAGCTGGGATGATGCAGACAGGAGCTCTTGGCTCTGACCCCCGCTGTCTAGATGCACTGAAAAGGAAGACCGCCGCACTTGGAAATGCAAACAAAGTGAGGCAAAACACATTTCGGTAAATTCGTTTACTCCCAGAGAGAGAGAGAGAGAGAGAGAGAGAGAGAGAGAGAGAGAGAGAGGGAGAGGGAACCCTGGGTGCAGCAATGAACACTGCCAGCATTACAAGTACACAACTTCACAGTCTCAACAACCAACAACAACACCCTGATGCGTCACCTTTTTGTACAATTTTTCAGTCAGTGAAAACAGCTCAGAATGTGTTTCTAATCACACCAATTCAGCAGTCCACCTCATGACCTCACGACAAAATGGATACAAAGCTCACATGGCTGATCAAGTGCTGGGCTAGTGAATGTGGCTATGAGCAAGTCAGAGTCAAATACTGGACTTGGACAAATGTTTTCTTCATTTCCCCTCATATGGCTGTATTGTTGTTTTGTTTTTTTATATATTTGCTATACATTTTTGTCGGATGGTTAACATGAGGATAGTAATATACCCATCTTTAAGTTCTTGAACAAAGGGGATTATAGGTGCAGTGTGTACGATTTGGTGACATCTAGTGCAGATGAAGTTGCATGTTGTATCCATCACCTCACCCTCACCCTTCTGAACATGCAGGAGAACCTGTGGTAGACTTCAGTTGTCATTAAAGCTCAAAAGATGTTTAATACGCCCACCCCCATAGGGAGGACCCGCCCCTAATGTAAATACATATTAAAGGCCTCTTTTTAGAGTAATGAAAAAAGCAAGTCATACATTTAAGTGATTATACATTTGTAAAAGATTCTGTACATAATTATTTTGCATTTTTATTTCTACCAATAGAAGTAACGAAAATTGAACACAATCTTACACACTGGACCTTTAAATGCACATAAATTTAACCTATTTTTTTAAAGATATCATAAATACTATGATTTCTTTCTAATTTTTTTTTTTTTTTACATTTTTTTTGCAATAAATTCTTCCCAAAAAAAATGATATCAAGTGGAAAACTAGAAACACTGATTTTGAATAAGATTGCATCATAACCTGTTATCCAATATAATTAAACCGTGAAGTCTTTGCTCCTTACTGGATCTGAAATATATTAATGTGGATGTTTACTGAAATTCCAACAATGTCCTGAAATATACTTGAAAAATCTCTAAATAAATATGTCCAATTAAAAATGCTATTATTCTATCAAGAATGTATTTTGAAAGGTTACTTGTGCCATTGGGGATCCCATGCCATTTATTATTGAAAAGCAATATAAAAGTTACAATTTTATCATCATTATTGTAAATGTCCACATGAGTCTCCAAACCAAAATATTTGCATATTCAGTTCCAAGTGGAAATGTAAGCAATAGCAATAAGGGCTAAGAATAAGATGTTATGTGAACATTAGATGTGCAGAATTTACATCTTTAATCCGACTTAACTTCACAAACCTTTTTTCCTGGTTTAGTCAGAATTAATTAACTAAGTTTAAATAAGTTTCTATTAATTCTTCCATGTTTTTAACATGGCACTGTCTCTAGATATGATTTTTTTTTTACTGAAATGATAATTCACATACAGAAACAAGTATCAATTTTAAGACTTCAAATTTTCGCCATGTTAATGTATTGATTGGAAAAAAAACTGATTGAAAAGACTGATTTGAAATATCCTTTGATATAGTTTATCCTCACGAGCTGAACGTGGCTCTAAAAACCGGAGAGAACAGAACAAAGCAGACCTTTGGTCCTTGTGCTCCAGTGGAGGGCGCCTGATGAAGACTCACAGAGCTGCAGGTTGGATGCAGCTGCCGCCCACCAAGCACACACACACACACACACACACACACACACACACACACACACACACACACACTCCAGCCAGTTCATGTGATGCCCCAAACTAGCCTGTGCACAATTAACTGCCTGTTGTGTAACGAGCTTCAAACACTCCTGGGGTTGCTCTCTCTCCACTAGCAGACCGTGTGACCCCCTCAATAAATTTCCGCTGGACAAGGGATCATATGTGATGATATATCACCCTGGTTGTGTTGGTTTTACTTTCTGAAGAGTCTGGCCTATTTATACCACTGGATACTACTGGTGGCTCTTTAAGACAGAGCCGTGAGATTATGTTAAAAAAAGAAAAAAGAACGAAAAAGAAGTCGTCTTAAAAAAGGGGTCATTTATTATGATCAGAAAAATCATACTTCTTTACTTTGAAAATATTCCATATCACCTAATCTGTACTGTGTAATAAGTAAACAAAGTCAACATCTCAAGAGACAGTGCGTGACTTCCTGTGTGTGTAGGATTTTGAAACATCTTGTGATGAAGTTGCATGTTGCATCTCTTCTCCTCCAGGCATCATTGGAATCCTTCAGTTATCATTCAGACATTCTGGGCCACTGAAAAAGATGGTGGTGCAACATGGCGGCCTCTCCGGAGAGGAGCTGCTTCTGATGGAAACAGAAAGGTATCCTGTCAGGATCATGAAACTGAGTGGTAGAATCAGGTGATATATTATGTATCTGTGTTATATCTTATTTCATGGTATCCAAAAATAGAAAAATGTTGCCTTAAAGGTGCAGTGTGTCAGATTTGAGTAATTTTTGGTAGCCCTATTGGTCGAAAAAATACTACAAAACAATTACATACTGACATTTTCATAATCACCTAAATGTATTATTTTCCCCATTTCGCTTAGATGAGCCCATTAATGTCTATTTTCATGGAGGCTGCCATGTTTTTACAGGAGCCCAGAGTGGAAATACTTTACATATTCTGAGTTTTAATGACAACTAAAGTCCACCATAGGTTCTCCTGCATGCTCAGAAGGGTGAGGGTGAGGGCAACTTCACCTCTAGAGGTCACCAAATCTTACACCCTGCACCATTAAGCTTACACAACCGACCTTCAACCATCACTCTTTATTTGAGGTGTGTTTCGTCGTGTCAATGCATTCATGTAAGCTCTCTACTTTCCATTGAATGGAAGCTGAAATGTGATGATTCTCTCTAATGGACAGAAGAAGAATCACAACCACTGACGGGGAGAACACTGTGCGAAACACGGGGGCGGATTGTTTACTGAACAGAGCAACGACTGTAGAGGAAAACTGAAACAACAACATCTCGAACAGTGATGGAGACAAAAACACGGAAGAGTCAGACTGATGTGTTCTTCATTGTCCAAATGAGCTGAGGGCTGTGATTCTGAGCGCAGCTGGGGTCTGTGCCCACCTTCGTCTTAAACTTCCACACATCGTCCAATGTTTGTGTAATGGATGGGAAAATGTGGGCGTCGGCTCAATTAAGAAACAAGTTTGCCTGTTTGTGTGAAAAGGCCCATGGTCTGGTCCGGGAGGCAGGGAGGAGCTGACGGGATGAGGCTCCGAGCGACGAGCTGCCCGAGAGAGACGCTAACAGGCGACAACGAAAATCAACATAATGACTCACGCAACTCGGGGGGACACTTCACCAAATCAATGTTTCATCTGAGAACAGAGCAGAATCAGAAATATGATGCATCTAAAAAATGAATAAATAAAAAACAAATCCAGTCCCCCTCTTGTGTGTGTGGATGTTTTCTCTGCAATTGAGTTGGCGGTTGGTTAGCAACAACAAGATTATACTTAAAATAAGACCACGCAGGGTCTTTGAATTTTCAGTTGATATCGGAATGGAAAACGTCCCATCAGACGAGTCACAGGTATCAAGGTGCAGCAAACATGCAGCTCCTCGGTTTGTTTGCTTCTTCTCCAGTCTGACAGGACAGAGGGATCCTGCCTCATGTCTATTCACAGCCTCTCCCCGCGACAAAGGACGCAGCACGGACACAGATTCCAGTCTGCTTCCGCTCCAGTACACAATCTCAATCCCAGGGATTTCCCCCTTCTTTTCAAACAGGGGAGAAAAAGAGGCTACAATATCACCTCTTTCAGATTGAGACCGAGAGAGCAGCCGGGGTTGAGCAGGCAGGGTGGAGGGACTCCTGTCATTCACTCTTTGAAACACTTCCTGATTCGAGCTTTCACGGGAAGTCGGGAGCTGCGCAGAGGGGGCGACAACCTCGCTGGAAACCTCCAAACCACCGTCCATGACCACAGACGTTTTTAATCCCAGGACAAACTTTTGAAATGTTCTTCTTCCATGGAGTTGTGTGCGATTTCCAGAGAGCCCCCCCACCCCCTCCCACTCCCCTCCCCTGGACATCACTGTGACCCAAAATAATTTCACTAAAAGGCCACTCATCAATGGAGATAAAACAGCATCTTGATCCTCCTGCGAACCAGTGAGGAGCAGAGTAATGAGTCCTCACAGCTGATCGGTCCACAAAGTGACCTGACGGTGGAGCAGCTTCCCGTTTCATCAAGGCCTGGGATACGGAACTGCTTGACAACTCAAGCAAGAAAAGATTGAGATAAGGACCGCGCTCGTCGCTGCCTCCGTATAATGGCATCTGCTTAGTCTGTCGGAAACAACCGGGAAGGCGGGGGAACCAATCGAGGGCTACCACAATAAGCTCTAATAAAGACATTTCGCTGGGAAGTTAAGCGTGATCAGCGTCACTATCAGTCGGTGTTTATCTCATTTTCGACACTCGTTAATTGTGTGTGCCACAGAATGCAGACGCACACATACACACACACACACACACACACACACACACACACGTAGCGTCAAGTGCGGACATGCAGACACACTCACTGCGGCATGGGGCACACTTCAGTCTGGAGTGTCTGGTCTGAGCGGCTGTGTGAGACCCGAGAAGCGTCTCCCTAATTAGAGGGAGCCCGGTGCAGGACGTGTCTATAGGCCGTGGACAGGGCCCTGGCTGGCTTTGTTCGAGCAGCCTCTTCTTACACTGGGCCTGTCAATTTACTTTTCTATAGCACCGAGGGCCGAGCTCCCACTCAATGTTTTTTCCGCAGCACAATCGCACAAACAGATATATTCAGGGGTCTGCAGTGGGCACCGCCCCACTACTACTGCACAAACTCCTTGGGGGGGGGGGTCAGGGTTTTTTGTTTTTGCAGCTAAGTTGTCACACTGCTTGTAAGACGTAATTATTTCAAACTCATTTTTGCATAGAAACCTAATTATTCACCCCGATATAAATTAGATTCCACATTCACGGGGACCATGACGCCCCCCAAAAACTCCTGCAGGACACCATTCACATGGCAAAAAGCCTCTTTCTCTTCCCCCAGCTCCCCTTTTTCTCTGCAAACCCGAGAGATGGAGAGTGGCCACTGCAGCTGCTATTCACATCAAGCAGATAATTGTTAATGAAAAGTCATTGCGTGGCATTATGTTGTTCACAGCATCATTGTTCATTTTACCCCCATTGCTATTGAGATCTATATGGAGGAGCAGAGTGTTTCCTTTGAGTTTTGGTATTCAGGATCTGTTGCCTGGTAACTAATAAAGGGGCAAATCATCCACTGTATTGGCCAAGATGGGCTGCAGACTGGCCCGGCACAACAATGTGAGGTTTGTAAAAAGGCGTTGATACAAGTTAATGACGCTTGTTCAACAAAACATTAATGGACTTCTTCACGGTATAATATGGCATGGGATGTGCCGTGAATCAGAGGGGGAAGCTTCGGCGGTGCACTTTAACAAGTTTGTGTGTGTTTTACTATTGGGAGGAGCTGGGGGTGCACGTACGCACGCGCACACACACATACATACACACACACAGAGGGGGAGAGAGAGAGAGAGAGAGAGAGAGAGAGAGAGAGGCAAAAGAGAGAGGGATTGCGTGTCAACAAGTATATTTTGTTTTTCACCAAGAAGACTTGGGTGAAGCAAACTTTGCAAAAATAAAACTTCAAAACATTCGACTAGAATTATCATTTTTATGCTATTGAATGGAACAGTTATGAATTGCCCCTGACCATGATTTGAAAAGGCTTTGAATATTGGAGGGGAGCTGCTGCACTATAAAGTCGAGAGAGGTAGAAAAGGAGAGTGAAAGGTGTAGGGGCCCTCGAGACTAGCATTTCTCAGATTCCTTAATACAAACACACAACACACACACACACACACACACACACACACACACATTTAAACATTTAAACAGTGACTTATAATGCATGAGGCCCCCATTCCACACACTGGCTTCTTATGCGAAGCGAACAGAAAGACTGCAGCCCTGTCACTTCGAGCAGAATGAAGGGAATCAAAAGGATTTTTTCCCTTAAATGGACTAATTTTCTCCTTGAATTATGAAAGTAATGGCTAGGTAACAGCCTGTGCTCAGTACCCGACCGCTTAATGCTTCCTAAATCCTTCCACGTGGCTCCACTAGTCCCGGCAATTAGGCCTCATTATAGCCTCATAAAGGATCTCATTTGTGGGATTACTTAATAGACAATGAATTTTTATCGTGCAGAATTATGGAAAAATAATATTGGAGCTTGCGTGGTGTGATGGGGGCGGGCGCCACGCATCATTCCGCATCGTTGGCTCTCTCTATCTGTGTGTGTGTGTGTGTGTGTGTGTGTGTGTGTGTGCGCGCGCGCGCGCACGCGCTACCATAACAGCTCTGTGCGTAAAAATGCCAGATTCACCTTATTAGAGCAATTACTGTCTTTATGACATGACATGTTTGTTTTGATCCTTTATCGCGGTTGGCTTTTAAAGACTTTCTAATTCCCCCCACTGTTACATTTGATTTTCAATGAAGTCCATCCACACGTCATGAGGGTTATTTTTATTCCAGGGGGTCAAGGTGCAGTGTGACTGGACTGGTGCCATCCCCAGCGCCGGCTCCGCAGCGGGCCCACTCGCTGCTGCGTTCGAGCCACTCACACGTGATTCGTCCTGAGGTCAAAGGAGAAACTAACACATGTTGTGTCCGACCTAGACCGTCTGCACCATAAACCCACCGCTGCCCGCCTCTGTCTCGGGGTCCGAGGCGATACTTGGCAGATGAAAGCGGCGGCTAAATCTGCCGGTGACCCGCCCAGGGGTAAAATCCGCTAATTACCGTCACAAGATGGGGGATTAGCACATTTCTGGAATAGCTGCATGTTTACCCCCGCACAGAGCCACCATTATAAACACTTTCTAATTGAATCCTAATCGCCATCGAATGACCACAGCCCAGACGCGTCAGCATCAGTTCATAATTCTTTGATTGCTGGAAGTGAGACCAGGACCAACCGGACTCGGAGTCTGATTGGACGCTGCGCAGGTCAGTGAGCAGTCGCGTGCGCAAAGTCCTTCAATCGCATTTGCACACAAAAAAAAAATATAGGAAATTGACCATTGAAAGAAAAGTAGGTCTGGATGAAGTCCATCATATAGCTTTACTTCCACACGCCAGCCTGTATTATGCAATTATATTGGGGAATAACCTCATTCATTGAGTGATTTGGAAAGGTTGAGTAGAAAAGTGTGTTTCTGTTTTGGTTTACACTGCCTCGCTGATCCAGGTTTTTACTCCATCAGATTACTGAAAGCAGTTTTAGCATGTTTGAAATGTTGGTGAAACATGGTGATAAGAGTCTTTATAACAGATGTTTGCAAATACCTCTTACTACTAATTTTCACTTTGACATTTTAACGTTTCCTAATATAATAATACATCATTTTTTAGCATTAGATTTTGTAGCACTAATAACATTAATATTTGAACTCTAAATTCAGTGCTTGGACTTTGCAAATATAAATTCACTATAAATGTGAATGAATGAACTGAAATATTTGGGCTGCTTGTATTATATTTGTGTCCAGGATTTTCCCCAATTTGGGGATTACAACAAAAAAAAACTTTTCCGCTGGGATTGGAGACCCCGGGGAGACGTGACGTGGTTTGGGTCGCTGACAGTATAAACTCTCACCGCCGGGCGCGCACGTGGGTGACGCTGCAGGGCCAACCCTCCTCGGGGTCCCTTTTGTTGAACCATCAAACATAAGCACCTTTGGAGATCCCGAGGGGCTCAGATGAGAGAGCGCCATCATCCCGCGCACAGATCTGTCTCCTCTCAGCGGCGCAGACATGTCCAGGTCTTTCTACGTCGACTCTCTGATCATCAAGGACACGGTGCGGCCGGGACCCACGGAGCACCCGGGACAAGACTTCCTCATCCCCATCGGCATGCACTCACCGGGCGTCATGGCAGTCACGGCTCCGGTGTGTCCGTCCAGGAAGAACGGGACCTTCTGTGTGTGTCCTCTGTGCGTCACGTCCCACATCCACTCGTCCCGCAGCGGCATCCCAATTCTGAAGAGTCAGTTCCCAGGAGCCGAGGCGCAATACTGTCAGAGGATGGCGCATCAGCCGTCTCCGGCACTCGCTCACCCGGGACACACACCTGTCTGCACGCCCACCTTCAGCGTCACAGACCCCAGGAGATACCACTGTCTCTCCATCGGTAAGCAGCTGTTGTCCTGCGCTTCCAGCTCGAAGGCACCTGTTTGATGACTCCACTCCGTCACCGTGCGCTTTGGTGCCATCCTTCGCTTTTACGCACGGGGATTTGCGCACAATCAGTCGTGCCATTTACTTCTTTGCCTGAGTTCAGCAACACTGTGGTGACAGGGTTCGATGGCTTTAATTGTGTGCTTTTATGCTGGTGTCGCACGAACTTTTACGCACGCACCTTTACGCACAGTGTGTTGTGCCTTTTCTTTTCTTTTCTTTTTTCATCTTTACCGAGTTTGGGTTCTGTGATGATGTGAAGTTCCATGTCTGACCGAAAGGTCCGTTTCTCTCTCCTCACCAGGTGCCTCTGAGAGCAGCCACATACAGAATGGCAAGAGGATGCGCACGGCGTTCACCAGCACGCAACTCCTGGAACTTGAAAGGGAGTTTTCCACGAACATGTATCTGTCGAGACTGAGAAGAATCGAAATCGCCACGTATCTCAACCTGTCGGAGAAGCAAGTGAAAATCTGGTTTCAGAACCGCAGGGTGAAGCACAAGAAGGAGGGCAAGGCCACGCAGAGGAGCACGCATGGCGGCTGCAAGTGCACGAGCGGCCACACGGACTATCCGAGGTCAGAGGACGAGGAGTCTCTGTCCCCCGCCTCGGCCACGGAGGAGAAGGAGGTGCCGGCCGTGTGAGAGGGAAGGCGGCTCCACCTCTCCCCGCAGCTGGCACTCACCCTGCCCCGCTGAGGTGAACCCGTGGGTTACCATGGCGCCGCGCCACGTTTGAACCCAAACACCCACTGCATGAAGTGTTCAAAGTGTCACTTCGCCTTTGTCCTGCTGTTCACCTACAAGATAAATACGTGACTTTATGTTCCCCAAAATACCCGGAAACCTCCCGTTCACACCGACCAATTTGGATCCCCGGGGTTCTCACCGTACAGAGCCCAGTCTATGCCCCCAGTGAAAGTGACCAGCTCCACTGCCTGCCATCCGATAATACTGTCAGTGAGGTTGTGTGTGTGATGTAACTACAGACCCGAAACACACCATGAGCCCAAACTGTGTGGACCCTGAACGCAACTATTTGTAAACTATGTATAATCTGTATTTATTGTAATAAACATGACGAGTTGAGCCGACGTTTAATTTGTCTGTGACTCTGAATGATCCGAGGACGGGGAGTAAAAATAGCACGACTGCTTTAATGAGGGATTACAAAAGGAAAATGTTGACAGTCAAAAGAAATGATATATTCCACATCCATGAATGTAAAGTGTCGCCCAGGTTCAATGACGAAGAAAAACGTCACCTTTGTTAACATCTAAAAATATCAAATGAAATGAAATTAATGGAAATCCATAGATTTAAATAGATTTTAAGACTTATAATGATGAATGAAGGAGCAGTTTAATCTGTTTTGTTTGATACAAAAAATAATACGACTGAACCAAATGTTTGACTGATCTTTTCTTTACAGAAATGACAGTAACTGAATCATTTGGATTTCATGATTTTATAGGCTACATTGCATTGTTTTGTTTTGTTTTTTGGAGCCAGATCGTAAAGGTTTGCCGGTTTACACGGTTCTAAAGCATCATGAACTTGTTTTCATCTTAAATATCATTTGACGGCTATTATCATTATTGTCCCTGTTATTACTGAGACGCGTTTGTCACACACTCTGTTTGACTGAGACACATCAGAGGCAGTTACACGTTTCAAGCTGTTTAATTCCGGATGGATGGAGTATACATGTGTATATATAAAAGTGTAGCTGTAATGTCTCCTAAAATGTGGCCACAAAAGGGTACCCGATCACAACCCCGGGGAGCGGCCAATAGTCCATCAATGGTCGCTTTTCAAACCATTTTTTTTGTTTGTCCAAAGCGAGTTTAATTGCGTTTTCGGTCCCACGTCGGTTGATTATGCTGCCACTGCTCGGAGCCACAGAACAAGGATATATAGAAGTGGGCAAAGGCTTTGACAGGTTAGATTGTCCTGCCTCGGGACCCGCATTTAGCCCGGGACCCCTGCCGATCGAGCGCTCACTGTGCTTTGAGAGACAGCGACAGGGTTCCGCCGGGGGAGAGCGCACGATTTAGTCACTGTTTCATTGGGCACTATTTGAACCTTTCAACTTATGGTGAATTAAAGGGGGCATGCTCCAATGGAGAAAGGCCCTAAGAAGGGATTAGGTGGGAGGGGCCGCTGGAAATTAAGTGACGCCTAATTTAACTCGTTTCACTCGGAGTTCGGGATACATTCCTAATTGAGAGGGGAAGCAGGTGAAGTCTCGGTCCCACACAGGCCCATTCAGAGCCGGGATAAATGATCCCCTTTCACATCCCGCTGCTGATCATATATTATTGATAGGGGTGCGTTGGTGTTGGTGGGGCGGGGGTGGGGGTGGGGTAGGGTGGGGGGAATATATTGTACTGAAGTTCCTATTAATCAAATGACGGTTCGCTCGCAGGTGTGGACGACTGATGCAGCATTTAAAGCCATTAACAATAGAGTAAAGTTCAGTTTGCACAAAGAATCCCCTCCAACACTCCAACACACACCCCACCCCACCGCCCCACCTTCCCACCACACCCACTACTGCCCCCTTCAGACTTAAATACAACTATTTGGGCAGGTCGAATGGAAAACTCTGCCAAAACTTTAATTACAGACAGACAGACAGACAGACAGACAGATAGATATATAAATAGATAGATAGATAGATAGATAGATAGATAGATAGATAGATAGATAGATGGATAAATATAAATAATGACATAAATAAAATGTAAAGCCAGTGAGTGTGGGTTGCAGATATATGTGTAACGCAGGGAAGAAACACGAGACCACTCCAAAGACGCCAGGCCTCAGCCACTATTGAAACTGTGGCAATTGCGCATGACAAAAGACAATTAATAAGAGGGCTTTTCAGCGGCTGCAGCTGCTGTCTCATGTGGAGAGACAGAGGCTGCGTGGAGAGGCTGAAGTGTCTGTGTACGTGGAGGAGAGGGGAGCATCGCTGTGCTGTGTATATATGTGTGTGTGTGTGTGCGTGTGTGTGTGTGTGTGTGTGTGTGTGTGTGTGTGTGTGTGTGTGTGTGAGGTGCTCACCCTCCAACAAGCTGCAGAAACTGACTGAATGTATAACAGGGAGTCCTACAGGAGGAAGGTGACATGGAAAAGGCGCATCTTAAACTGGCCAATAACAAATGTTCATTTGTAATTGTTATTCTTGAGTGATTAGGAATGTCATCAAATTCATTTATTTGTTTGTGTTTTGTCTTTATTTTTTTCTTTTCTTTTTGCAAACCTATGTGTCTAGATTGACAATGAGACAGACAGACAGGTGGATAGTTGACGGACAGTCAGTCAGTCAGACGGGAGGAGAAGGACAGTGGCCCCGCTGCAGGAGCTGTTTCAGCACGTTGGACAGCTCCCACCGGGGACCTCCGCCCGCAGGCCACCGTCGCCGTGACGTCATCTTCAAACACATCATCATCATCATCACATTACAGGACACGGCACGGGGTGTTATATTCACACCTGTCCGGAGCTCCGTGTTATTGACGTGCAGCTGAAGGAGTGACCCGCGACCAGAGCTCGTGAAAAACCCAGACGTCATCAACAGGAACACCCAGGATTATTTCTTTAATTTAACTTAATTTTAAAATACATTTTTTTATCTTATCTTGAGAGGAAGACAATCTGAAAAGATTTGTAAGCGCGGTCAACACTAATTATTTATAATAAACACGCATGTAATGTAGGTTAGAAACACTACTTCTGTGGTTTGATAGGCAGGTGTATGGACACATCAAATCAGTGCGTTTCCATTATAAAGTAACGTATATGTGATAACTGTAACAACAGCTTCCCTTCTGTGCACGATGCAATGCATTGTCTCACGGTTCTGTTATAGAACAGTTTACAATTTTCATTTAAAGCCTCCTAGTGGACATTTGAGGGTACGTCAGGAAATGATGAACAAAACTTTGCTGACTTTCACAAGACTTCAGCATCTCTCTTTCTCTCTCTCTCTCTCTCTCTCTTTCTCTCTTTCTCTTTCTCTTTCTCTCACTCTTTCTCTCTCTCTCTATCTATCTTCTGTCTGTCCGTCTATCAGAAATAATGTGATTAAAGTTTGAAGGAAACTTTATATATATGTTTGTGTGTGTGTGTGTATATGTAAACAGTTTTAGGTGACAATAGAAACTCCTACATCACGGAGCTGAAGCCAAATCTCAGGTATAATCTCAGAATCCTTTGTTTGGAGAACAAGGACACTGTTCTTTTCTGCAACATGTGGAAGTAATTGCGCCCAGCTACAGCGCAGAGCTGAGAGGGGAGGGTGGCGTCGGTGCGCATCAGGCCCCCCGGGCTAAGCCCCAGTCATAAGGAGACACCGGTCTGATGCCCCTCGTCTGTGGGCAGAGATAGATAGGTCATTTGTATAGGCCCCATTATTCTTCTAATGCCCACCAGGAAGGGCCCTGGGGAGACTGGGGGGTGGGGTTGATGGGGTGGCCGGTAAACAGCTGACGCATGTGTGCCAGTAAACAAGGTTCATTTTGTGTGGCGCGTAAAATAACTGTCCTGTTGGTGTGTGTGTGTGTGTGTGTGTGTGTGTGGGGGGGTGGGGAGGTGGGGATTGTGAGTGGGGGGGGGGAGAGAGAAGAGAGAGAGGGTTAGCTTTTACTAAAGTGATGTTGGAGCGCCCTCTATGAGCTCGTGGCTCCACTGTTTCCATTGGTCTCACTTTTGTGAATGATGCACAGGAGCAGCGTCCATTCACAACTAAGTGGCATCATTTGAGAGAGGAGTGAAGGAAGAAATGTTAAAACCTGGCGGAGGTGAATCGGGAGCAATCTCATCCACAAAACAGGCGCACATGTGCGGACGTGTGTGCGTAAAAGTAACACAACCATGCTCCTCCAAAATCCTACTGGTCGTTTTTTCATCCATAAAGTTCTCCGGTCCAAATGAAGCAGCACTCACTTATTTTTTGGGAACATATACATCTGCAAGTTGACCCCCAAAAGAGTCTTACTTTGAAAAGAAAGAAAGGGAGAGAGAGGGAGGGAGAGAGAGAGAGGGGGGGGGGGCGGTGTCATTTCCTGAGTTATTTACTTTGAGCCAGATGATTACTTTTTTTCTGTAAGGGTGGGGGGAGGGGGGTAGAGGGAAGAGGGAGGGGAGGAAGAGGGAGGACTGTAACACTGAATCAGTTACAGGTCGCTGTAGCCGGAGCGCAGTTGTTGGGGCGGACGTGGATGTGGACGGAGGAGTCGGTCCGGAGGCGCACACGCTCTCTCTGCGCAGGGTCCGCGAGGATTACAGCCGCCGCTGCAAGGAGCCTCACTGCGACATTTGGAGCCGTCCGATTCACTGTGGATATACCGACACGAGGGGAATATAACGGAGGGATTGTTTCAAGGTAATTGAAGGGTTGTGCTGGAGTCTGAAAAAGGATGGAGGCGACGATTCTTTCAGTCTTTCCGAGGAAAAACAGAATTGTGGGGCGTTGGAGCGCAGGGGATCTGGGATGGGAGGATTTTGAGAATTAATCAGTTAATTGAATTTTTAATTGGTTTGATAGATAATTTCCCACACTTTTTAAAATCCGCATTAAGATGTAAAAAGTTTTGCAAAAAAAAAAGTTTCACCCAACTGAGGATGTGTCAACCTGTGAGTTGGACGCGGCTCCACTACGCCACATTCTCCGCAGATAAGAGCCCTGATCCGCCCCCCCCCCCCCCCCCCCCCCCCCCCCCCCCCGAGCCCCTCTCCCCCCCCCCCCCCCCCCTCCCCGAACCATATGGTTCCTCAGCTGGACGCCGAAAGCCGACATACCGCGGTCTCTGCTGGAATAAAAGCCTCCGCTGCGGCCTCACAGCCGGAGGTGTTACATCCGAGACCGAGGGGAACCAGCGCGAGATGCTCTCTGCTGTAATGGGAAACACGTTGGAAAAAGCAAAAGAAAAAATGTGTACCTCATTGTTTTCTCCCGTCAATCTGTGGAATGCGAGGAATTAAAATTGAGAATTGGGACCGGAGGCGACGGGGATGAGTGTGTCCGTGGCTGAAGAGCTGAGAAGCTTTAAGTGGAAGGGGGAGAGGGAGCTCTGGAGCCACGACGCATTCTTCATTTGCAAACCCTGCTGGCTCACCAGTGGATTTTACGCAGGGATAGGCCACTATTGACATTTTCTCTGATGCATGTTGTTCTTAAATCCCCCCTCTTTTTAGTGTACAAAGATTGCATTTATTTACTTTTTAAATGCTCGCAGTTGCGCAATGGTCCCCCAGAAAAAGTTATCTCCACCCTGGACACCAGTGTGTGTGTGGGGGGGGGGGGGTGTGGGGGGGGGGGGGGGGGGGGGGGGGGGGGGCACACAAGCCCCTTATCAGCTGCCGCTCAGATGTTTGTGGCTCAGCAGAGCCTCACATATGGTATCTGCCACATTTGTTGAGTGGCGTGGTGGGAGAGCGAGGGAGTAAACAAGACGAGGACACAAACAGCCTGAGCTGTCTCCACCAGGCGCACGGAGATTTACGCACGGCGGCTGGAGGAGCTTCACCAAGCCAAGGCAAAAAAATAAAGAAAAAAATGCAATGGGCTAGTTTCAGTACGTACCCAAATGCGTCAAAACGGATTAGGCCTCTGTCATGTGACTCCCAGATGAATATATAGGAGCTCTCTATGGTGTTGGTGCGCTAATTCTAGACATACAATAGACCCGGGTTCCCAACGGATCCTCACAGCGTCTCGGTGTGCAAGGGCCAAGCCCTGCTGTTGTGGGGAGACACAGGGGTCCAACGAAGAGGGGAAACACCCCAAAGTTAGTTTGGAATTTAAGATAAAAAATGTCCAAAGAATTTTTTGTTTTTTTTAAAAGGAGAGGGCATGGTTTGTTTTCCCAGTGGATCCAGAACGAAACCACAAGGACGGATTCTCTAAAAACTATAAACACGACAGAATCTGATCTGAGAATAAGAATATCTCATTTAAATTTCCTTTAGACTTTTAAAGTGTGGTTGATCCAGAAACAAAAAAGGAAGATAGGAGGGAAAAAAGCGCACTTTACGACTAATCCAAATTTCATTAATCGAATACAAAAACATATCAATTTATACTTCAGTCAAACAAAAAACAAAACAAAAAGACTCGGTAAAAGTGAGCGGGCAAACCTGCCGATGAAATCCAAGGAGACAGGGTGCACTCGCTCAAAAGATGGACTGTGTCGCCCTCTAGCGGTCATTCGTTCACTCCTGTCCTGTCCATCCTGCAAAAGAAAAACTAAATATTCTCTCGACACAGGGGAATCAGTGGTTTGGTTGTCACGACCCTCACCGTACTCTAAACACTTAATGTGATCCTCTGACAGATTTCACTGCGCTGCCTGTTCAGTACTGACATGATGCGGGAGACCACAAGCCATTAGAGTTGGAGTTAAATTCTCCAGATCCCTCCATGCGTCTTTATGGGATTATTAGACTGTGGCAATGGACCTGCACATCTGCTTAGGCTTGATGGGACACGAACGAGTCAATGAGAAATCGCTTTATTGATTCAACATAAAAGTGGAGATGGTATTTGAGTGATTATAGTTTTCATCATGCCTGCTGACTCAAACACTCGCTTTTTTCTCTGTAGGCCACATCATCCATAATCATGGATGGGGTGAAGATGTTTGTCATCTGTGTGGGTGTTCTGCTATTTTTGGTTTCAGGTGAGTGAAAAAACACTTCTTGCACGTCAAACAGAGTCAGTATACACCCCCTCCATTTCCACAATTTCCTCACTTTCCACTTCTGCCCAGTCACCTGTGGACTGTCACCACCAACCATTGTGTCCAACGAGGGGGAGTTCATCCTGCAGCCCAACACCGTATTCAACATCAGCTGCACCGGCAAGAAAAACGTCATGTGGGCCGAGCCCTTGCCTGCAAACACATTTGTCTACCCTGGATACTACACAGCCACACTGTTCATCTACAATGCCACGGTGGAAAACACCGGCTACTACATGTGTGTGTATGAAAGCCAGGAAGCTGAACCGGAGAGCGAGCCGGATGAGGACACCGATGCAGGGATATACGTCTTTGTGCCAGGTGAAACATGTATTGTTTTTGTGTTGTCTCGGAGCTGGTGGACATTTAAAGACAGACACTTTGTAGTCACATCGTGTCGTATGTAGTGACACCTGGAGGCGCAGACACCCACACTTGGAAACCCACAGTTTTCAATGAAATTCAAAAATTAAAGGTGCAGTGTGTAAGATTTGGTGACGTCTAGAGGTGAAGTTGTATTCTGTATCCATCACCTCACCCTCACACACTCCACCTTTTATTTTGTCCAATTTGGGCTTACGTGAAAACAGACCTCCATAGGAAGGACCTACTCTCAGCTCATTGTCAGGGCTCATTCTAGAGTCATGGATTCTAGAGGGATGGATTACTGTTACACTGACAAAACATCAAAGGGATTATTTTGTTCTATATTCCTCCTGATTGATCCCATTTACCTTGATTTCTCACATCTGTAAGGTTTTTGCACCTCTGTATCGTGGTCACATTTAAAGGCATGAAAAACCCCAGATCAGTAACTTGGAGATGTCAGCATCGTCCAAAACGACGCCAAAAAGTCGACAACAACCATTTATGTGACTTATGTGGCACTGAGAAGTCACTTAGCCTAGTTGTTTTTTTTGTTTTTTTTAAATAATGTGTGTTTATGGAATCAGATATGGTGATATGAATTCAGTTTCAAATGACCCAAGAATTGAAGCTCTGTTTTGGACTCTGGAAGTCCAGCTCTGCAAGCGTGACCTCACCATCTCTCCTCCCTCACTAACAGATATTGAGGCCCCATTCGTACCCGAGACCCCTGAAAACACCGAGGTCTTCATGGACGCAACCGGAGTGTCCCTCTCCTGCCGTGTGTCCGACCCGCACCTGGACGTCATCCTGAGGAGTGTCCCGAGTGGAGAGGAGATGCTCGCGTACTATGACAACAGGATGGGCTTCTTCGGAAACCTGGCCCCGGGACAGTACCAGTGTGAGACGGCTGTGAACGGCCAGACGGCGAGGAGCGTCGTCTACACCGTGAAACCCGAGAGTAAGTCCATAGGACCTGTCCTGCTTATTTGTCGTGATACTCGATAAATGATGGGATGACATCAAATGCCACGCACAGCTGGAAACACTCCCCCCCCCCCATGTTTACCATGAAAAGGCTGCAGGGTGATCTCACTGTACGAGAGCCATGACATGACATCATTAGCACAGAGGGAGATGACTTAACACGCCTGTTTTCACTCCCATGTATGTGTGTGTATGTGTGTGTGTGTGTGTGTGTGTGTGTGTGTGTGTGTG